>JABSTQ010010289.1:0-203961 GCA_013358835.2 Ixodes persulcatus
TGTGGAGGATACATTAAAGACAGCTGGAGAGGCTCATCGATCAAAGCAAAACTAGCTTACGCAATGAGATTGAGGCTAGGCTATTGGAAACGACAGCATTTCTATGTGTTACTCCTGACCAAACGAGTGATGAGCACAGCTACTTCAGAGGTTCACCAGAGGACAGTGTTGTGTATTACTTGTCTGGGTATGTTTTACACAAAACGAGCAAGCGCACAGCGCGCCAGTTGTGCCTGCATGACATTAGTTTAGCCGCTCCTGTCGTCGGTTCTGACGCATACTTGACCATATATCGGAGCTTCAAGGAAGGGACCACCACGCTCTCTGTTGACTCGCCAGCCTCAAGGACCCGTCAGGACACCTCGCTCGCTGGAGCCTTCGACTGCAAGAATTCGACGTGACCATTGTGCACAAGTCTGGCCTCAAGCATAATGACGCCGATTGTTTGTCTAGGGCCCCAGTCGAATCTCCTCCCGACAGCACCGACGACGACGATGACGCCCGTTTTCTAGGAGCAATTACGGACACCGACATGGGAGCACTTCAACGAGACGACCCCGAACTTCGCGCCGTGATCGACCACCTCGAAGGTCAAGGAAGTTCAGTTCCGCGAGTCTTGGCCCGAGACTTGTCAAGCTTCGTTCTGCGGCGAGGCGTGCTCTTCAAGAACTTCGGAACGAGCAACCCTGCGTGGCTGCTGGTTGTTCCGGCCAGCCTGCGAGAAGAAATCTTTCAAGCATGCCATGACGACCCGACGGCTGGACACCTTGGCTACAGCAGGACGCTCGCCCGGATTCGTGACAAGTACTACTGGCCGAGACTCCCGAAAACAGTCCACCTGTACACACGGTCGTGCCATGAGTGCCAACGACGTAAGAGGCCTCTAACGAAGCCAGCAGGACTCCTGCAGCCGATACCTGCCCCGAGTCCGACTACGCCCTTCCAGCAGGTCGGAATAAATTTACTTGGGCCGTTCCCAACATCGACGCAAGGAAATCGGTGGATTATCGTCGCGACCGATTATCTTACACGGTACGCCGATACGAAAGCCCTGCTATCGGGAACAGCGGTAGAAGTCGCCAAGTTTTTCGTCGAATCTATTCTCCTTCGACACGGCGCACCTGAAGTGCTGATCACAGATCGCGGGTCATCCTTCATGGCACAGCTGACTCAAGAAGTTCTTCGGCTAAGCCACACCAGCCATCGTCGGACCACCGTGTACCATCCGCAGACCAACGGGCTAACGGAGCGGCTCAACAAGACGATCGCCGACATGATCTCCATGTACGTCGACGTAGAGCACAAGACGTCACGTTCGCCTACAACACCGCAACTCAAGAAACAACCGGGCTTACACCATTCGAGTTGGTGCATGGCAGAAGAGTGACGACCATGCTGGACGCGATGCTGCCCCATGAGCCTGTGGATGACGGATGCGACGATGCCCATGTGGTCAGCCAGAGAGCAGAAGTAGCACGCCAACTAGCCCGCCTTCGAATCCACGATCAACAGCGTGTCGACGCTCGCCGGTAAAATCTTCGTCGCCGCGCCGTCCACTTCCAGCCCGGAGACAGAGTGTGGGTTTGGACGCCGATCCGTCGTCGCGGTCTCAGCGAGAAATTGCTCAAGCGCTACTTTGGACCCTACAAGGTTCTTCGCCGTCTCGGGGACTTAAACTACGAAGTGCTTCCCGACGGAACTAGACCATCAAGACGACGCCAACCACGACCCCAAGTAGTCCACGTCGTGCGGCTCAAGCCGTATAACGAACGATAGAACTTTGAACTCTCGTCAAACTGTGAACTGTGGCTCGCGATTCTGCTATCCTTTTGTTGTGGCTTTGTGTTTTGTGTTGCATCGGGACGATGCACTTTTAAAGGGGGGGATAATGCCGCGCGCAGGGCCGAGAAAGCAACGCTCGGTCACGGACCTCTAGAAAGTTCTCGTTTATTCTTCTTCCGGACGTAACTTCTATAATTTATTCCTGCTTTTTGTTATTGTAGAAAGTGCTTGTTCATTCTCGCCCCGAGCGCGCTACGCTCGAACCTTCTTCGCCGAATCTTCGAGATAGTGACTCACTCTAGATAAGAGGCCGCCCGCGATCTTGTCGAGTCAGTTTCGCCTCAGCGTTCGATATTGCTGCTTCGCCGCCTTCGACGCCCGCGACGCTCTGTTGTTATCTTTCTTTTTATTTCCTTTTATTTTTTTCGTTCGCCCCATTAAACGTCCAGTTTACTCAGTCATTCGCCGCCTCATCACTTGTCATTCGTGACAATATATATATATATATATATATATGTGTGTGTGTGTGTGGTACGCCAATACTTTTTTAAACATAAGTTTAATTTAGGTTTTTTTAAAGTGGAGCGAGTCGGCGACTGATCGGACGCTCGACACACACGGGAAAGCGTTCCGCCAGCGTCTTCCCACTACAATTAATATTCTCAAGCACTGAATTTAAGGGGAAAAAGAACGAATTGAGCAACACAAGACTAAGAATGGTGCTACCATTAGCCGATTACTGACTAGGAATGCAGATATTGTTGTAACTTTTGCTGCTATTACACGCACGGAACGAGCATGGGGTAACATGGCTTGAGTAAGCTTATAACTGCGTGAATATGAAACCGAAACTGATCGGGAGCATGCCGTTCGGTGTTCCTTTAGCCGATGCTGAGCGAGAGCGTGCGTGGCCTAACGGTTATCATGTTTGCCTCCCACGCGAAGAGGCAGGGTTCGATTTCTATAGGAGCGACGCGTCTTGGATTTATTCTTGCAATTTAGTGTCCTGGTAAATTCCAGAATCCTGTTGCTTGTTTGAGGTCCGAATGTTCTACTGTTCTACGCGCCGTACCTTCCACGCCGAATGTTCCAGACTCCCACGCGTGTACATAAGGGGCCCCGCGTGCCGAGCCGCAGTCAGTCTCGCCCCAGCGCTCGAACCTGCTGTCACGCCGACTTCGACGCCCGCGACGCTCTGTTGTTATCTTCTATTCCCTTTTCTGTGTTGGGCACAAGTTCGCCCCATTAACTGTTTATTTATTCCTGTTTATTTATTGTTCTTTTTTCCACCACCCGTGACAATATCATGTTGCCCTTTGAAGCGCTAGATTAAGAGAAGTGTAAAGCTTGCCAATTTAAATACACAGAGCACTTGTATACCAATAATACTTGCAAATACTATTTGTATTCATCTAGTAAACAGTGTCACTCACTTGCCTAATCTTTGTCAGAATATGGTAGGGCATATATACGAAACGGGTCGGTAGGGTGGTTAGAGTAGAGAGTCGCAGAGGTGTTGTGTTGGAGTTATTTGTGCCTTGTTGTACTGCTGACATGTGTGTGCCTGTAACAGCGTTCAAAATCTTGGTTGGTGTTTGTGCTGTGTGTGCATCTGTAAGTGTTTGAATAGTCGTCCAGTGAAATCTCAAATAAAAAGGCATTTAGTTATTGGCTGAGTCGACATTCACGCGCGGGACGTAGCGAAGTTGGGAGGAGATAAGGCTCCATCCACGCAAATGGTCACGGGACTTATAATATAAGGACATCATTTGTTTTTATGTACATTATATGCGTTATTATTAGTAATTATAGGATATAAAAATAAAGAGGTTAGATTTTTTTGCAGTTTTAAAGTTAATATCTCGCGACCTTATAATGTTTTAGACCATTTATCCATTTTTCACTGCTTTCTAACACTAATAGCAAAATATCATGCTTCATAAAAATAAAATAGTATCAATAGATATCTCTATAGATATGTTGTCCAGGAGACACACACACGTGTGGGCGACTTCCGTGCCGCACATCCGTGCTTGTGTGCGTGCAGGCGTGCAGCCATGTGGTGCTGTCTTGGTTGGCTTGGTGCGGGTGCGGCCTCCGGGGCCTTCGCCCATGTATGCATCGCTGCCGAGGCGAGGCGGTGAGGCTTCGTCGTGTGTGTGGTTGGCTTGGTTCGAGGCGTTTCAGCGTGAGCTTATGTACATCAAAGGGGACAAGTGCGAGCCCACCGCTCCGTACGTTCTTCACTTGCGCGCACGCTCGCAATCTCACAAAGATTGTGAGAAAAGGGAAAGCATGCATTAGTCCCAGTAATAACAAACGTACTGAGAGCATTCAATCGGGGAAACTGGGTAAAAAAATTACGGACACAGTTTATTCCATGACAAATAAAACAGTAGCCGATGCACCGATGCCACTCGTGCACGAGATCACCGATGAACACGAAGCCCTTCTTGCGGTAGAACTCCTGCAGGAGCCAGTTCACGTCTCTGCGCCGATCATTCAACGCCTGGATCTCGGCACTCTGACTACGCTGACACTCCAACAAAGAGAACCTGAGGCCGGATTCTCAAAGCGAACTTACGGCGAAAAAAGTCCGTACGACGAATTTGAGCGAAAATTCGTATTCTCGAAACGAAGTTGTCGTAACTTTTGCGCAGCTTACGACGGAATCCTACGACAGGTGCCGAGGTGTCTTACGCACTTTTTTGTGCAAGATGGCTGCTTACATGGGCGTATCAACTGGGGGGCAAGGGGGGCGCTTGCCCCTCCCCCCCCCCCACGGTTCTCAGAGGGGGGGGGGCATGGCATGTGTTTTGCCCCCCCCATGAAACAGCCGTCACTGGGCAGGGCAAACACTAGCCGGCGGTGCCGCAGGTTATACCAAGGGCACCGCCGCCGGCCCCGGGGGGGAGGGAATCTGGTTTGCCCCCCCCCCCCACACACACACACACGCACACACTCAAAGACAAGTTGGTACGCCACTGGTTGCTTACCTCGCTTGGATGCTCAGTCGCGACGACGAAAGAAGTTTGTGGCGCCAGCGGGTGTTTCGCAGTCGTATTACAGTGAACGACGTGCCAGAGCAAATTTTAGAACGGTACTACTGGTTACCGAAGGAGGCGATGCTCCGGCTGTGCGACGCGGTAGCCGCTATCCTTGTACGGCCGACAGCGCGAAATTGCGCGCTGCCGGTCGACGTGGTGGCATTGCGCTTCTACGCCAGTGGAAGCTTTCAATCTATTGTGAACGAAGTGGGCCACCTAAGCCAGGCGAGCACATCGCGTATCGTGAACGGTGTGAGCCAGGCCCTCGTCCTGATAGCCGGCGAGGCCATGTGCTTCTCCGCCACGCAACGAGCAGCGGCCCTTACGTCGATCGGTGAGTACCACAGCCTGAGAATAGTCAAGGACGTCGATCCGCCGGTGTAAATGTAGTCGAGCAGTTTTGTCGCTTTTCTACAAACGCGCTAAATCACAGCGTTAAGGCAGTGTGTCGGCCTACCGTAACTTGATATCAATACCGGCGCGAATGAGCGAAGTCCGCCACCGCTCATGTGGCGAGCACGCACAAACACAAAACTTGCTAGAATGGCTCACGATCATCGATCTCGACGGTCAAGGCGAGCTTGCAATAGAGCTCGCTGCCTATCGCTGTCAGCCGCATACCTCGCTGGAATACCACATCTCGGGCAATTCACCCCCTTCGACCAGAATAACACGGAGGTCAGTGTTCCGTAGTGAACAATTTTTGGCTCCAGGCTTGTGGATGTTAAGATCGTGGTCAGCGGGCTCTAGACACTCCCTGGTAAACAAGAACAAATACGGTGTTTGGGTAAACTATGCGGCGGCAGAGGATGAAAGGCGGACGAAAGGCGCTCATGTAGAAAAAAAATAGTCATTAATGCGGTTCTCCCGTTTGGGAGTTCAAATTAGAAATATTGAAACCAACTTGATCCAAATGAAAAAGGCCAATGGGATCGATTCCAATGGTTAATTATTTTAAACTGGGCATACTACTAGCTTGACCTGTTCAAGGAGCAGTTTCTTTAGTTCGGCTGGTATGACTTGTTTCGATACAGTGAGACCAGTTTCATTGCCAGTTGTAACTGTTTGACTTCCAGTTAGATCAGTTCGACTGCCAGTTCAAACTGTTTGGCTGCCAGCTTGAACATTAAGACACCAGTGTCGCCAGTTCAAGCTACCACGTTTGCCTGATTAGCGACCAGTTTGAACTGTACAAATAACAGTTTAGCCAATTCAGCTGCCAGCTTGGCCAGTTCACTTTCCAAGTTCGGCCAGTTTCGACAGTTTGATTTCCAATTTGCCCGGTACAATTCCACTACAACCAGTTAATTGCGGGCTTGGCCAGCTCACATCCAAACTGTTTTCAAATTGTTTTTTTCAATAGGGAAGTGCTGCACAATTGTGGTTGAGCGCCTCATTTCAAAGCACCAAATTTATGGGCCGGCTAGCACAGATTTTTGCTTGTAAGAAACAAGACTGGCTTCCTCAAGCGTGAGGAAATTCTCATCATTTCTGGGCATATCAAATATGTATTCCTTTACACAGTATTGGTTTTAAATGCTTACCATGCAACTTTAGTAAGCTACAGGTCAAGAAGGTGGCGGAAAATGCCCCTCAAATGGAATCATATATCCCTCCATCACCTCCGCATCCAATAGCGTCCCATCGTTTCCGTGACGTCGCGGCCAACGCTCGAGAAGGGTCTTGCCTTCCTGTACATATCTGCCTTATCTTTCGACTTTGACTTAGCATTGTGGAAGCCACGAGAGGGAGATTAGAGTTTTCCCCCTCCGATGGAAACAAATACGACTTTCGGGATTAGGTTCCCCCTCCGATAGAAAGGCTGCTTTCAGGGGCTCGGTTCCCCCTCCGATGAATACAAAAGCCCCTTTCTTAAAAAGTGGGGTCGGAGACAAGTTGGCATCACTCTGTAGCCAATATATCTATCCAAGCACGTAGCCAGGATTTTGTTTGGGGGGGGGGGGGCCCGCCCATGACAAAATGCTGTATGAGGGGGAGGGGGGAGAGGAGGTCCCAGCAAAATGGAAGATTTCGGGGGGGGCCGGGCCCCATGGCCCCCCCCCCCCCCCTGGATACGTGCCTGTATCTATCAATTGAAGCGGAACGAGGGGAGTTTCCAGTGAACTCTCCTTTCGACTGCCGAGGGATTTGAAACGGACGCATCACACTTGTGGGAGGAGCTTCTCCCACCTTCTTGACTTATGACCGACTATAGTATACTTCGTTTACACATAAGGTTGTAAAAAGCGAATGCTACGGCTTCCTCGAGCCAACCTAAGCGACAAACCGAAGCATGCAACAGGTCTCCACGGGAAGAGCACTCTTCGACCAGAATAACACGGAGGTCAGTGTTCCGTAGTGAACAATTTTTGGCTCCAGGCTTGTGGATGTTAAGATCGTGGTCAGCGGGCTCTAGACACTCCCTGGTAAACAAGAACAAATACGGTGTTTGGGTAAACTATGCGGCGGCAGAGGATGAAAGGCGGACGAAAGGCGCTCATGTAGAAAAAAAATAGTCATTAATGCGGTTCTCCCGTTTGGGAGTTCAAATTAGAAATATTGAAACCAACTTGATCCAAATGAAAAAGGCCAATGGGATCGATTCCAATGGTTAATTATTTTAAACTGGGCATACTACTAGCTTGACCTGTTCAAGGAGCAGTTTCTTTAGTTCGGCTGGTATGACTTGTTTCGATACAGTGAGACCAGTTTCATTGCCAGTTGTAACTGTTTGACTTCCAGTTAGATCAGTTCGACTGCCAGTTCAAACTGTTTGGCTGCCAGCTTGAACATTAAGACACCAGTGTCGCCAGTTCAAGCTACCACGTTTGCCTGATTAGCGACCAGTTTGAACTGTACAAATAACAGTTTAGCCAATTCAGCTGCCAGCTTGGCCAGTTCACTTTCCAAGTTCGGCCAGTTTCGACAGTTTGATTTCCAATTTGCCCGGTACAATTCCACTACAACCAGTTAATTTCGTGCTTTGCCAGTTCACATCCAAACTGTTTTCAAATTGTTTTTTTTCAATAGGGAAGTGCTGCACAATTGTGGTTGAGCGCCTCATTTCAAAGCACCAAATTTATGGGCCGGCTAGCACAGATTTTTGCTTGTAAGAAACAAGACTGGCTTCCTCAAGCGTGAGGAAATTCTCATCATTTCTGGGCATATCAAATATGTATATCCTTTACACAGTATTGGTTTTAAATGCTTACCATGCAACTTTAGTAAGCTACAGGTCAAGAAGGTGGCGGAAAATGCCCCTCAAATGGAATCATATATCCCTCCATCACCTCCGCATCCAATAGCGTCCCATCGTTTCCGTGACGTCGCGGCCAACGCTCGAGAAGGGTCTTGCCTTCCTGTACATATCTGCCTTATCTTTCGACTTTGACTTAGCATTGTGGAAGCCACGAGAGGGAGATTAGAGTTTTCCCCCTCCGATGGAAACAAATACGACTTTCGGGATTAGGTTCCCCCTCCGATAGAAAGGCTGCTTTCAGGGGCTCGGTTCCCCCTCCGATGAATACAAAAGCCCCTTTCTTAAAAAGTGGGGTCGGAGACAAGTTGGCATCACTCTGTAGCCAATATATCTATCCAAGCACGTAGCCAGGATTTTGTTTGGGGGGGGGGGGGCCCGCCCATGACAAAATGCTGTATGAGGGGGAGGGGGGAGAGGAGGTCCCAGCAAAATGGAAGATTTCGGGGGGGGCCGGGCCCCATGGCCCCCCCCCCCCCCCTGGATACGTGCCTGTATCTATCAATTGAAGCGGAACGAGGGGAGTTTCCAGTGAACTCTCCTTTCGACTGCCGAGGGATTTGAAACGGACGCATCACACTTGTGGGAGGAGCTTCTCCCACCTTCTTGACTTATGACCGACTATAGTATACTTCGTTTACACATAAGGTTGTAAGAAGCGAATGCTACGGCTTCCTCGAGCCAACCTAAGCGACAAACCGAAGCATGCAACAGGTCTCCACGGGAAGAGCACTCTTCGACGATACAGTGCCGCATGCCTTGCTTCGACGTTCTGATGGGCTTGTTGGGGTTGCACCATGAGCCGTTTGCCAAGTTATGGTGAAAGGGAGTGTGCAGGATCACTGTTCTATTGTACTTGAATGCCTGTTTGCTTCCCCGCACTCTTAGAAAAAGGGTATCGACAGTCCTCCCCACAAGGAGGAAAGGTCTTGTAACCTATGTTCCTTTAGAAAGGGAGAAACCTTTCGTCCCTGAAGCAGGGGAGCAACGTTCCTCCGTCGCCTGCATCTCATTATGGCGGCCCCGAATCGAGCAAATCGAGCTTAATAATTAGCGTGAAAGAAGGTTAAATCGCTTGCCACCAGATGGCAGGGTCAAGCAGAGTAATTGCAATATTACTCTGCTTGCAGCAATATTAAGGAACATTTACAAAGATAATAAGGGTGATTACAACATGGGTAGTAAGGCACGGAGAAAATAGAGATAGGACGAGGCTTTAGGCAGGGGTGCCCGTTATCGCCTTTGCTGTTTATGTTGCATCTGAGAGCATTGGAGGATAGACTAGAGAAGAGTGGGCTTGGATTAGACCTTTTGTACAGTAAGCTAGGACAAACAATTCAGCAATCCTTACCGGGATTGATGTATGCGGATGATATCGTACTAATGGCTAACAACAGGATAGATTTGCAGGAATTAATGAGCATCTGTGGTAGGGAAGGAGAGGAATTAGGTTTAGAATTCAGTAGTGAAAAATCAGCAGTCATGCGATTTTTAACAATGATGAAGTTCAGACGCTGAAGATACACAATATTATAGTTGAGAGAGCTAGTAAATACAAGTATCTAGGAGTATGGATATGTGATGGTGCAGAATATCTCAGTGAGCATGACAAGTATATAATAGGTAAGGGCTACAGAAATGCAGCTTTACTGAAAAATAGAGCACTTTTTGAATTACAACAGGTATGAGGTGGTGAGAGAGATTTGGAAAGGGGTCATTGTGCCTGACTTGACGTTTTGGAAACGCAGTGCTATGCATGAAATCTGAAGTGCATGCAAGACTAGAAATAAAACAGCGCGGAGTAGGTAGGCTGGCTTTGGGGGCACATTGCAAAACGCCAAACCAGGGAGTACAAGGAGACGGGATGGACGTCATTTGAGGGCAGGGAAGCTGTGAGCAAGATAGAATTTGAGGATCGGTTGAGGCAAATGGATGGAGAGCAATGGCCACGAAAGGTTTTCAGCTATTTATACATGAGGAGTATAGACACAAAGTGGAGACAGCGAACTAGGAAATTAAGAGGAAAGGTCTTAGGCTATAGTGGGGTTACGGAAGAGCAGGTCTCAGTTAAGAAGAAAGTTAAGGCCACAGAAAGAGATCGGTGGCTAGAGGGAATGCAGACAAAGAAGGCTCTGGAAGGCTACAGATTAAACAAAACAGTTATTGCCAAAGAAGCTCATTGTTGTTTGAGGCAAGGACAGGTGTTTTGCGAACCAGAACATAGACCAGTGTCCGCGCCAATTCAGGGCGCCGCCATGTTTATCTACGCTCGCGCCACCACGCGGAAAGAACTGGCAGGCAGGAGGGGGAGGCTGCGTTGGCGGCGTTGCTTTGCGGAGCTGGATGCGGCAGGCTGTCCGAATGCACCGACACATCGTGAAAGATGCCTTCACCAGAAGCCTCCGCGGCCCGTTCTTCAACAGGGAAGATGTCGTGAACATTCGAGAACCCATCTCGATCAAGAAAACAAGGGAAAACCTTCTTGTCTTAGATGTTCTCGGTGTCTGCTGACCCTTGACATCCACGTTTCATTGATACCGAAACCGAAACGAAGGTACAGTACCATTCGTAGCTAGCGTACGTACACGACGTAAACGACCTGCCGACTGATCACGGAGAAGTGACCACCTCTCTTGTATCCATCACGCACGCCAAACGTACGCATAGAAAAAAAATTGTTGCTACACTGGCACTCACTCTTGAGTTCTTGCTCGGAGTGAAGTTTTTCTTCTGAGTGCGACTGTACATTCTTGCCGAGAACCTGCATGGGACGGAAACTTGTGGAAGCCGTAGACGTCGCATCCGCACTCGCTTCTTAGGCAATTGTGTGACGGGCAGTGGGTGTCCAAAAGAACCTGCGTTTCCTCTGGTTGTTCGTACAACCAACAACGGCACAGTGCCGTCCGGACGAATTGCTCTGATACATTACACGGCGCTAAACAAGACCGACGCCGGCAACGTGCCAGTACTGCTAGACAGTGCTAGTACTGGAAAAGTCGCAGTCTATCGCCCCCCCCCCCCCCCACACACACACACACACACACGCTGCGAGCTTCTGGGTTCGAAACTATTAATTGCCAGTTCTAACGGATGGTACTAACTTGAAGTGGAGCTGGAATTGTACGAGGTACCAGGAGACACTTACTATCGGGCAACGAAGCAGGGTGCCTGTGGGGGCGGAGTTTAGGAACGCTAATATTGTGACAGGCGATCAGTTATAAAACGGACGAAACTTCAACTCGTTTGTTCAGAAGTTCGCGGTGATATTTTATTAGCCCTCGTTACAGCACACCAAGACAAGTCAAGAAGAAAGTTAAGGCCACAGAAAGAGATCGGTGGCTAGAGGGAATGCAGACAAAGACGGCTCTGCAAAGCTATAGATTAAACAAAACAGTTATTGCCAAAGGAAGCATTTATGACAATTCTAGGGGAAGTCATTGTTGTTTGAGGCAAGGACAGGTGTTTTGCGAACCAGAACATACAGAGCGAAGTACAGGAAATGGATACAGTGTGCGCTGCTTGTGAAGAGGACGACGAGATGGCTAAACATTGATACTCTACTGTAAAGGGCTTCACCCTATGCCTACCGAAACAACATAGATTTAATAAAGTCATTGGCTTTTAGAGACAGCGAAGGAAAAGTGGATTTCAAGACAGTAGAGATTACCAAGCAAAGATTAAGTGGATTGAATGGTGGCCGAAAGCGAGAGAAAACTGGGTATTTTCTTATTAACTGATGGCAAGGGGGTTTTATAGCCTCACTTTCTTTTCAGTGTGGAGTGAACATAGTTTTCACATTTAAATATTCTAGGCTTAAATGGTAAGACAAAATGGCTAGGTGGCGTAAGCTACCACCCGATCCAAAGGGCTCAGCCGGATTCATCCATCCATCCATTCATTGCAAGCAGCTAGGCTAGGTGGCGCTATATAACGCCCAATTCATGTTCTACCAAAAATATTTTGATCTTCTCACGCCACCATTGCGCTTTGGGATGTTCGGGAACCTTTATTTTACACTCATGTGGACATATTACGCATACTACAAGCATCAGCAGAACATACATTGAGCGCATACACATACGTGACACATACAAAGATCAATGCAACGGCACACCAACCCGAAAACTACACACGAGGGTCTGCGTTTCCGTCTTTTATGATGGTCGTTTTGAACTTACGGAATTTTTCCGTGACTGGCTAAGCAATAAAAAATATTCCCAGCACGTTGATATTTTTCCAACAATGTCATATTTCTGAGAGTATTTATAATGGCTCAGGGGATGAATCTCTTAGTAAAAGTAAACGCTTGATCATGCCGTCATTTTTTGAAAGCCAATGAATCAAGCCGCTCCAATGCGGTCCCAAGTCATGTGTTTGCTTCCCCGCACGGCACGTCGTAGCCAGTATTCTATTGTAGTGTTTGTTTTTCTATTTGGGCTGTTCGCTGCATGGCTGCAAATGTCGTCTTGAATTAATCTCTGTAGAGTGGATATTCACTCAGCTGGAAGTGTTGCTTCACGGGCAGAGAAATCGCTTTTCGATCAACTTGAGTGCAGTCAAAGCCGCAACTTGCGGCAGGTGTTTAAGTGTACGGAGCTACGCCGTGGCGAGCTCGAAAACTTGTAGCGCTCACCCCAGCGCGCCACTCGGAGGGCAGTTTCTCCAGGAACTGTAGCATAATCAAACAACAAAATAAAGGATAGTTTTTTTTTTTCGATTTTACATATCACTTTTTTTAATGCTAAAATTCCAAACTGTAAATATACGTACTTTCCGTCATATTTTCGTACTGTTCAGTCCTTTCCCCAGAGCGCAATCTCTCTCGGGGAGGAGACAACCGACAGTCACATTAGCCACTGTACGATAGGAGCTTACGGTTCAGACCAGCGTCCCAACAGGACCATCCGCACATCGTTAGATTGCACCTAACCCCTCAAGTGGTCTTAAACTCTTCAATGTAAAGCAGAATGTCAACCTGCGACACCCCGCCCCCTCAGATCACGGCCCGGCCAGCGGCATCAATGCCCGAGAGTTTACGTCATCTCATCTTGTTGTTACACCACTGATGCGCGAACACACGGTCACATCGGCGATAATTCCAGTCTTCTGTTCACAAATGCACCACACTGCCATCACGATATTGAGGTGTTGCAGTGAATATAAGGGGCGCTCTGATCGATCCAACATGCTGGAAAAGAGGGGGATAGATTTGCGACGTCCGTAGACCGGTAGCGTATAAATTAAACAAAGCGTGTCGTTCTCTGATTGTTGCCGTGTGCGAGATGATCATTACTTCAAGCAAGACTTACCGTAATGCTACAAATGAAGTGTTCAAGCCAGTCGAAAGCAAGAAATCTTGCCATAGTCAATATCTTGCCATATGGAATCCTTCTCAAGACTACCTAATTCAACAAATAGAGTAATCTCAAAACAGGGCAAGCAGATTTATTTACAAATATTATGCTCGACACACAAGCGTATCTCAACTGAAAGAAAAAGCAGACTTGCCACTCCTCTCTACCAGAAGAAAACTTTCTAGGCTAACCTTCATCCATAACATCTATTATAATAACCCACTCCTCAAGCTTGAACTTTTAAAGCCGCCACACCGTATTTTGGTTCGATTTGATCATCTGCATAAGATACTATTACAAACATCACATACTAAACTGTTCCAGACATCACCTTTACAGTTGGAAATTTCCGACTGGAACAACCTTCCAGCCAACATTGTGTCTTTAGTAAATGTCGACGAATTTAAAAGTGCGTGTGCTCAATACTGCGTAAATTGATATGTATGTTCTCCACGTGTTTTCGATATATTGTATTTTGTATGATGTTTGTTCATATTTTCAGATCTGCTTTCCTTGTATACTGTTGAATGCCAAACGCTTGTGCCAAACGTTTGTGAGGTACAAATAAATGAAATGAAATGAATGAAATATGTGTGCAAGTGTTCAACGTGGGCTCTCTCACGCAGGTGCAGCTGTCATCGAGTTGAACTGAAGGTACGTGGGTCCAAAGAAATCTACATGTCAACAATGTTTGCGCGTTGAAACTATGACGCGTACTTTATTTAAACCTAAACTTATCGGCCTGTGGCTACAAACGTGCTTGTTGACATTGATTAGATGATGTAACCATTCAGGCCTCGCATTAAACGGTGTTACGAACCCTTGGGTTGTTGTTCTGGTTAATTGCGCTAAAAAGGCGGCTGGATGGAAAGTATGACAGCTAAAGCACACAAGGGACGATCGAGGTCTTTATCCTGCGTTCTATGTATCAAACATCGGTATCCTTGGTGTTATATTGCGATCAGTTGGTTGCCGACCGTCCTGTTCTTACGCATAATGTAAACAAGTCCCGGAAGCGCCAATCTCATTTCGATGTGCTTGTGCAATAAAGATTCCCACGAGAGCCAAAAGGACACTTTTGGCTCTCGTGGGAAGCTTTATTGTGATAGCAATAGTCTCATTGGTTGTTCGAGTTGTATGTGCCACGGTGATATCTGCTGTGTGTGATCTGCTGATAAACAAAAGTCTGTATTAAATACCAGAAGGAGAACAAAGGTGAAGTTTTTTAAACTTCTTTTTCTTTTTACAAAACAGTGCAAAGCTTCTAAAACAAGAGCAACTTAAGCTGATATTTGAGTGTGCTCAAGAATGAATGGCAAAAGGTGCTTATGCTAAGTGGTAGATGTACACAGTTGATTTTCTTTTTGCCTCTGCATTTTAATTGGAAGATATATGTATCAGCAGAAGACACGTGTCCTTTTGAAAATGTTTTTATTAGGGCAAAAATATGTTTTTATACACAAACACATACGTTGAGTATTAGAAAAGGCAGATAGTATTGGTTTAAGAATTTTAGGTCTCTGTTATTCAAATGTATGCTGTTGTTTACAGAGTGGATACACATCTGGTTATATGAAGGGTAAATGTAACTTCTAGACAAGTTTGACGGAGTCGGCAGGGCCAGGGAAGTCCACCACAGCATTTGTACCGGGGTTATCCCTTTACTGCCCGACCTTTTTACTTTGACAAAAAGTTGCTTTGTATAGGTTGTAGATTATAAACATCCCTTTCTCTGAATTCGCAGACGTGCTGGTTTCGGCGACTCTGCTACGCCCACCCATTTGTAGAAGAAAGTCGTGGTTCTCCTTTATGTTGGTCATCCTCGATTTCATGTAGACCGGCATGAAGCTCCATTCTTCCTCCGAGAAGTCCTCGGGTGAGACTGAAGCGGGGCACGTCTTCCGAAGACAGTTTCCCAGCGAGGCAGCCGAGTCGCGGTCGCAGAGCGGGATGCCAAAGTGACGCTCACCTGCTGCAGCTGTCATTACATCATCTAAAACAGGCACCAGTGTCCATGCACACAGAACGCAAGATAAAGACCTCGATCGTCCCTTGTATGCTGTAGCTGTCATACAATTTCCATTCAAATGCTTTTCAGCACAATTAACCAGAACAACCGAAGAGTTTGCAACACCGTTTAATGCGAGGCCTGAGTGGATTACATCATCTAAGCCAGTTGTCTCAAACTCATTTGAGTGTGGGGGCCAGGTAGCCGACACCGTAAAGGCCGAGGGCCAACGTAAAGCTGAGGGGGGGGGGGGTTAAAATATTTAAAAACAAGAGACCTCGTGCCCTATGCTTTTTGTAAACTCACAGTTTTGCCAGTGACGCCTTTAATTTTCATTTTTTTATATATGACTACTTTGGGTCCTGACCTGATGTGATAACAAAAATTATACAGAAATGCCAACGTGCTGGCATTTTTAATAGAACAAGAGAGCAAGTACACCATCGTTCCCGTTGCTCAATTCACTCAGGAATTGACCAAGCTCATCTTGACTCCAAAGAAACAATTAGTTAATTTGCCAGTTCTTGCTTTTCTGGCGACTTTTATTACAACACTCTGAACAAATTCTTCTTTTAATTGTCATACCCGAGCTCGTAGCTTTATCTTTGGCAGTTGCTCAACCTGATCGAGAGTGCGCGCAGCCGAGATGCATCCTTCAACGAAGAGCTCGCGCTTGCAGTTTAGTAACGGAATTGTTGTACGTTTCAAAAAGCTGGGAAGCAAAAAGTAAAGCGAAACAAAGGGCAAATGAACACAGATAAGCATAAAGTATGTGAACACATTAAAAGAGTGGAGCTACTTTTCGAGCGAAAGTGACTCGGCGAGATGAGATCACTGTGGCTCATGCTATTTCTAGTGCTCGAGACATGGGAACCGGGACTAGTAGCCGGTTCGGCTTGCGGGCCACGTCCCAGGGAGTCGCGGGCCGCATGCGGCCCGCGGGCCGCGTGTTTGAGACCCCTAATCTAAGCAATGCCAACAAAAATGCTTGTGGCCGCAGACCGATAAATTTAGGTTTAGATAAAGTATGCGTCATATTTTCAGCCTCAACGCGCAAACATTGTTTTTATGTACATTTCTTGATGAGAGCTGCACCAGCGTGAGAGAGCCCACGTCGAACACTTGCACACATATCTTGACTATGGCAAGATTTCTTGCCTTCGACTGGCTTGAACACTTCATTTGTAGCATCACGGTAGGTCTTGCTTGAAGCGATGATCATCTCGCTATGACTGTAGCTACGACCACCCACTGCAGCGATGCAGGCGTCGAAGGAGCGCAACCTGTGTACTACGCAGTCAGTCGCCGTCACCCGGCGCTGCTCGTTTGGCATTCAGGGCTTTCTGCCCAGGTTTTTTGTTTGTACTTGGCACCGAGTATTATTTCCTGTGCTTGTGTGTGTGCTCAGTGGCTGGATATGGGCCCCGTAGAGCAGTTTTTCAGGCAGCGTCGCCGAAGAATCTCTGAAGAAAATGCCACCCAGGAAAAAAGCACGAAGACACAATGCACCAGCTTGGCGGACTATGCACTGGGTGCGGAAATCGGGCCCTGCAGATTATACACCAAATTCAAACTATCTAAACAAAAAAACAATTTTTTTAGGCTCAAATTAGTTTTTGCGGACTATACGCTTGGACACTGGTGCCTGTTATTATGCATTGTATATTCACTGCTGTTTGTTGTGGCTTTAGACTGCCTTCCTGTAATGATGCAGAGGGGTCAACTGAACCTTGAAATAAATATATTTAAGCACATCTAGATGCCATGTTCCTTGAAGCCACATGGTCAGGGAAAAGGAGTGTCATCACCTAATTTGCCAACGGCATACCAATAGGCACGATCAAAACCCATCTATTCAATGGTCAGTTTTCCACCACAATATTTGTTGCCGTGTTATCACCAATTTGTAGAAGAATCTGGAGTTGGGCAAGTTGGCACATCTTAGATTCGAAAAGCGCCAGAAAACAAGGACAACAGAAGGAATAGACGAAACGATGCGCTCCGAAAAGATGGCTCATTAAAAACCTTGAGGCTGTAGCCTATAGCACACCCATTCTGGATCTGCAAACCTTATGCTGTAGGCATGCATCATCACATGAACATGTTTCTTATCAATCTTAAACGTAAAACGCTAGTTATGCAATGAAATTCCCATATCGGCATAATGTTTAGCAAACTGAATGGTCCCACCTGTTACACTTTTAGCTTTGGAAGCAAACCAATTCACAATACCACCAGTGCCATACATTGTGCCAAGCATTAGTGCCGCATGTGGCAGCAAAATGTCTTAACTAGGGAAGCAAACCTAATTGATCTTGTTGATTAAGGCACCTAGATACGGGAGAAATTTTCAATGAAAAAAGAGGTCACTCGAAAGGGAAGTTTTCTCGCTGAGCAAACATGACTTTTTACTCGACGTTACGCAATGTAATGCCGGAGACATTCACTCTGTGGTCGGTAATGAAGCATTTCTTAGTAGTTGGTCGTGCGTGATAAAAACAACAAAACAAAGCTGGATTAGAAACGCGATAGATTCGCCTTTGCACGGAGTACTTACACTTAAAATCGTGTCAACATAACACGACTATAGCCCACCTTGCTAGCAGCAATCTTAAAATGTATCCGTGTAGTCGTCACACCCATTGATTCTCTCTTGAGTCTTCACACCCTTTGATTAATATAATAATAATAGCATAATAGTTTATTTACTATATACATGTATATATGGTGGGAGCTGGGGAAAAAGCTTACAAGAAGCTTGACTGGTCCCCAGCCCCCTCACAGGAACACAGCGGTGTCAAAAAGTTTACAAAGCAAAGAAGTCCACTAATGCAAAACAGGAATAAAAAAACAGAAGGAAGAAAAGCAAACACTGGGCCGAAAATGCCAACTAGATATCAGCCACACACAACAATGAAGAAAATCAACTTGCAAAATACAAAAAGTGAACACGACATTATTTCAAAGAAAATATTCACGGATCTCACGTGGGGTTAAAGATACTATATCAAGATTGGAATGCGAGAAAGTGTTGAGCAATTAAGGCAGGGTTCTTCTAATCATCTTCGCTCTTGAGCCTGAAGAACTGCTCTATGAGGCCCATGTCCAGCCACTGAGCACACAGACAAGCACAGGAAATAACAGTCGGTTCCAAGTACAAACAAAGAACCCGAGGCGGAAAGTCCTGAATGCCAAACGAGCAGCGTCGGGTGATGGCGACTGACTGCGTAGTACACAGGTTGCGCTCCTCCGACGCTTGCATCGCTGCGGTGGGCGGTCGTGGCTAGTCGTAGCAGATCGTGTCACCTCTGTTGCTCGTACCGAAACACCAGAGCCGCGTAATATTCTTGCTGCCGAAGTTTATAAGCCTACGTTTGCGGCCAACACACTTTACACAAACGCCCAGCCAACCTATCCCACTCTTTCTCTTTCGGCGACCTGCCGCTAGGGCGGTGACACCGTCACTGAAACTCCTCAATTGCTGCTATGTTGCTGACACGCAGAAATACGGAACCACGTTGATTGCCGGTTGGCACTCGGCATCGGAAAACAGAACCGAACTCAGCACAAAGGCAACCAGGCACCCGGCAGCAAAACCTGCCTGTCTTTGGCGCAGTTTCTGTGATTTCCATAACGTCGAAAACGTCGACACAGTTCCGCAAGGAGGTAATAAGTACTAGGAGGGGGCACGTTGCAATATTGGTGAAGCCTAGTCATAAAACGTTTAAACGATATTGTGCCTCAACGTGACCGCAGATCTCTCTGGCGATTGGTGCGCGTGACATGTCACGTGGGAGATGGATGGTCGATTGTAGGATTACTTGCAGGCTTGCGCGCACTCCGTCCGGTAGGTTTTATCAGATCTAAGGCTAGACGAAGGCTAGCTACGTTCACGTAATATGGTCATGTTGGGCTGATAAGTGAGGAGAGTAAGGAGGAAAATAAGAAAGAGGCGAGGCGTCAAAGGAGCATGGCTTTGGACTGCTGGCACTGCTCCGGAACTTCGCTGTTTCTAGCGGCTTCGTTTGCACGTTTGATAAAATTTATGGTAAAAACGCCAATGCAACCGAAATGTTCTGCACGTTTGAACTGGGAGACGGAATTACAGGCGGCCTTCGCTGCCGCTGAAGCTTAATCAACTCAACAACATTTATTAAGCAACGTGCGCGACGTGCTCGAAAAACGCAACCGAAAGATGAGTCGGGAGGTAGCTTTCTCCCGTCTCCCTGGAGAAGGAGAAAAACGTCTCGTTCCTGCCTTCTTCTCATGTTTGCTTGGGGCGCGTCAGCAGAAGGGAGGAAAATGCGCCGTTGCTACCTTTTTCCTCCATTTTTTCTTAGAGTGCAGGGTGCTAGGCTGCATCGATGGAACGCATGTGGCCCTCAAGGTTGCCAAAAAGAAGTCAGACTACCTGAACCGCAGAGGCTACACGTCAGTCAACGTGCAGGCAGTCTGCAACGCAAGCAATGTGGTCACACAGGTGACCATGAAGTGGACAGGGAGCGCACATGATAGCTTCATGTGGCGAAACTGCGATTTGTACCAGCAGTTTGTCGCAGGCACCGCACCTGAGGGTTGGTTGCTTGATAAGTGTCTGATGAAAATATGTAATAAAGCATTGTTACACGAACATAGAGAGCCTAATGCTAAACCAGGGGTGCACAACATGTGGCCCGCGGACATGACACTGCGAGATGTGCTCAAGACGGCAACCAGTGCGATGATGCCAGATATTGAAAGCCTACCTGCGAGATATTGAAAACCCGCGCAGTTCCCAATAAACATTTTTTGGCACGCGTAATTTATTTATTCAGGTTACCTCGCAGCGCCTAACTAAGGCATTATTGCGAGGGAGGGATACACATACATGAGCAAATGTACAAAACCACAGGGCACGATAACATGAGCGCGCAAAACAGATTTGAAGTATTTACATGGTACTCAGTTGAACAGTTGCATATGGGCATAAGAACGCACGAATCAGTTGAGGAAGTCAGCATTTAAGATATTATCAAAGAACAAAGTTGTAGATGTGATGTTGATTGTATCTTCCGGTAGAGAGTTCCAGTCGGTTGTTGTAGAGGGAAAAAACGAAGTTTTAAATACATCAGTCCTACAGTGGTACTCTCTCACTTTTTTTTGAGTGATCTCTTCTTCCTGATGTGAAGTGGGGAGGCAGCATGTAGTTAGCTTTATTTATGCCGAGGTAATTATGAAATATGCTATGATACAACTTTAAGCGCATACACTTCCTTCTGTGGGCCAATGAGACTAAATCCAGTTCTTTTTTTAGCTGACTAATACTCGATCTAAAATTCTAATTACTTGCTATAAACCTAGCTGCTCTATTTTGTACTTTCTCCAGTTGGTTCACAAGGTAGGCCTGGCTGGGGTCCCAAGAAACATTTGCGTATTCTAAGATAGGTCTAATATAGGTAACATATAATGTGCTTTTAATGTTCATATGGCAGTCTCTGAAGTTTCTTTTAATAAAGTTAAGCATCCGAGTTGCTTTTGCGGTTATGTAGTCCACGTGTTTTATCCAGGTAAGGTTTTCTGAAAAATATACACCGAGGTATTTTACATCTGATACTGTCGCCAAAGAATTTCCGCTGATATCATATGTATATAAGATAGGCTTGCGCTTGCGCGTAAAACGTACGTGATTACATTTATTTATGTTTAACGTCATGCCCCATGTGTCGCACCAGGATGATATACGGCGGATATCATCTTGTAGTGCCCAACAGTCGGCAATTTCCTGTACTTCAGAATAGACTACACAGTCATCCGCATAGAGCCTTATCTTTGATTTCAGTGACTGGGTAATATTATTGATAAAAATCAAAAATAAAAGCGGTCCCAATACTGACTCTTGTGGGACTCCGGATGTGACTGGTACGTGGGCTGAGTGCTTGCCTTTGATTAAAACGGATTGTTTTCTCTGGTGTAGATAGTCGGTCAGCCATGCGATAATGTTAGTCAGCAAGTTTAATGTTAAAAGTTTATGGATGATAAGGGCATGAGGCACTGTATCAAACGCTTTCTGAAAATCAAGAAATATGCAATCTACTTGAAGTCTGTTGCCAAATGAATATGCAAGGTCGTGATAAAACTCAATCAGCTGCGTTTCACAAGAAAATCCTTTTCTAAAGCCGTATTGCGAGGAAGTGAGATAGCTATTTTTGTTGAGATGACTGAAAACATTGCTGTAGATTATATGTTCCATTAGTTTAGAACGGGTGCACAAAAGAGAAATGGGTCTGTAATTTTGAACGACATTTTTTGGTCCATCCTTATGTATCCGAACAACATTTGCCGTTTTCCACTCGCTCGGGAGCTTTCCACTGGAAAGCGACTTTTTGAAAAGGATTTCTAAATATGATTAGATGATCCCGGAACATTCAGTTAGAACGCGATTGGGTATACCATCGGGACCGCCTGCTTTGTCTGCTTTTAGTCCATTTACCATTTTTAAGATACCGGTGTAAGAAATTTCAATTTCATCCATTCTGTTTAGGGAGAAATCATAAGAGAGCGGATACTCATTAGAAACTGCGGGCGAAAATACCGATTGAAAGTAATTACTAAAGAGTGTCGCTTTCTCTTCTTCTTCTGTAACAGCTTGACCACTGTCATTAATCGGGGGAATTCCGAGTGCTACTTTGTTTTTTGACTTTACATATTTCCAAAACTCCTTTGGGTTACTTCTCAGTTTATCATTTAAAGACGCATGAAATCTGAGTTTGCATTCAGCCGACATAGATTTGAATTGTTTACTTACAATGTTTAACTGTGAAAGAGAAGAATTATCATTGTTTTTGCGGTATCTCAAATATGCTCGCCTTTTTCTTTTGTGCAAGGAGCGTAGTTCAGCGGTCATCCACGGTTTGTCTCTGCGTCGCCTGGAGCTTAGTACCTTGGAGGGGATGAATGCAGTAACTAAAGCATTTAATTTATTCCTAAAGAGATTCCACAGAGTTTCAACATCTAGTAGGTGGGAAAGCTCTCTAAACTCGGGGAAATAGTCCCAAAGATTACTTGAGATGCCCTGGTAGTTACCGCGATTATAGAAGAAAACGTTTTCTAGGTGGATTTGGCCCACTGGTTTCTGACGCCCTGGTTATGCCCCCCATTATTATTTCATGGTCGCTAATACCAGGAATACTGGACAGAGACGTTATGAGGCCCCTCCTACCACTAAAAAGCAGATCAACGTACTCGCCCTCGTTTTGCCTAGCCTTGTCGGGAATGAGACATGCTGATAAAGCTCAAAGCTGGAAATAAAATTAAGGAAAGTCCTGTAAGCGGAAGAAGTATTCGACGTTATGGGTTGACCGTCTGCCCACTCCACATCAGGAAAATTAAAATCACCACCAAGCACAAGGTCGCCATAGTTTATAGATGACAGTATATCAAAAAGGAGAAGCATTGTAGTTTCGTTTAAACCAGGAGGCCTATACAAAGAGCCCACAACAATACATTCGGCATTTTCTAGTGCAATCTTACACCATACAGATTCGCAATTCAAACCAGCAAACGTGATCTCAGAACTTTGTAAACTGTCGTGAACTAACACAAAGACACCACCGCCATGCTTGTTTCTGTCTCGGCGGTACGCAACATAATCGGGAGGAAACACTTCAGCGTCGCAAATAGAATCTTCCAGCCAAGACTCAGTACCAATGACGATTCTTGGTTTAGTTAAAGCAATGACGTCAGCCAAGTCATCCACTTTATTTTTCGCACTGCGACAGTTCACAATCGCGACGATAAGTTCACGCGCAGTTCTTATCTTGCGCCCAGCCGGCGACGGTGATTGCTAGGCATTCATTTCTTTTACACGCCCTTCAGTGTTATCGAAGTAGTAGCGCTTTTCATCAATAATAATCTTATCAAAACGTAATTTAAACGGCTTTTGCTGGGATTTAGCAAACTCTACCAGCTGCTTGCGTTCGTACCTAACTTTGTCTGAGAAATCTTCGACGACAGAGAAGTTACTATTTTTGAGTTTGAATCCACGGGACAGAACATGTTGTTTGACCTTAAAAGATTGGAAGTTCACAATTATCGGCCTTGTTCGTTCTGGATTAGGGCGGCCAAGCCTGTGCGCACGTTCGATGTCACTCGCTGCCACAATCACCTCAAGTTTGTCTTTACAGAACTGAAGTACTTTTGATTCTGATTGGGACCATGTTTCGTTAGGTTCATCCATAATGCCATAAAAAAGTAGATTATTTCTTCTCGACCTGTTTTCCAGGTCATATTGTTTAGAGCAGACCGAGGCAAGCTGAGCGGATAGACCCCTTTCGAAATTCACGTGCCGGTTATTAGAAGGTCGGAACCACTGCACAATGGCGGAACGACTGACTTCATGAAACGTGCAAGTCATTCCGTGTGAATGCGAACGTCCGAGCGCGGCCAACGCTAATCCGACGAGCCAATCAAACAACGTCGAAAGTGCAACGTCACTGCGCTCATCACCTTTTCTGTGGGTATGTTTTTTCTTCTACTCCAACCAAACGCATAAAGTGTTCCGTGACGCTGCGGTTTTAGTCCGCCATTGTGCAGGGATTCCACAGCTGCCAGCAGAGGGCAGTATTTCGAAAGGGGTCTATAGTCTGATTGACTGTGCGCCGACATCCTGCATTTCATCCTTAAAACTTTTTAGCAAGGCGATATCCGTTTCCATTGCATTGAACTTCACGTTTAGTGCTTCTGTCTTCTTATCCAGTAGAACTTGGTTTTTATTTATTTCTGCCACTTGACTTAGAAGCGTTTCTTGTCCCTTATCCAATTTTGGTAATAAATCAACAGCTTTCAGCAATTTCTAAATTTGATCGTCAGTGAGAGGTCCAGTGTTAAGTTCAACGTCACCAGAGATTAGCAACATCAACTCCACAACCGTAGCACAAGGATTGGATAGCACTTTATGGCACCAAAAGCACAAGTTTTTAAGGAGACTGGGGAACGATGCCGGCTGGCGTTTCCGCGAGTAACGACCAACCTCGTAATAAACAGGACTAACCTGAAGTAGAAGAAGTCGTAAGCGTACTGCGCACGTCATGCCGGCACCGAACCCCGTCCGAAGTGTGAGTGATGCGTCCTTTTGTAGGCTGTGGTCATACGATGTACCGCTTCGTTGCCAGACGCGCCAGGCATCTTGCAGAAAAACCGCCGATGTTGGGTGATGCGATGAAAACTGGTGGCTTTCTTCCGATCCGCGCGGTTCCGAGGTTTGACGATGATACGTTGGTTCACCGGCCCATGCAAAAGCAGCGATCTGAAGTAGAAGAAGCCGTAAGCGTACTGCGCACGTCATGCCGGCACCGAACCCCGTCCGAAGTGTGAGTGATGCGTCCTTTTGTAGGCTGTGGTCATACGATGTACCGCTTCGTTGCCAGACGCGCCAGGCGTCTTGCAGAAAAACCGCTGATGTTGGGTGATGCGATGAAAACTGGTGGCTTTCTTCCGATCCGCGCGGTTCCGAGGTTTGACGATGATACGTTGGTTCACCGGCCCATGCAAAAGCAGCGATCTGAAGTAGAAGAAGTCGTAAGCGTACTGCGCACGTCATGCCGGCACCGAACCCCGTCCGAAGTTTGAGTGATGCGTCCTTTTGTAGGCTGTGGTCATACGATGTACCGCTTCGTTGCCAGACGCGCCAGGCATCTTGCAGAAAAACCGCTGATGTTGGGTGATGCGATGAAAACTGGTGGCTTTCTTCCGATCCGCGCGGTTCCGAGGTTTGACGATGATACGTTGGTTCACCGGCCCATGCAAAAGCAGCGATCTGAAGTAGAAGAAGTCATAAGCGTACTGCGCACGTCATGCCGGCACCGAACTGTGCACCCCTGTGATAAAACAACAATCAGCAATATGATTGCAAGACGTAATATTCATTTGTCTCCCATGGTTGGGAGAGTCAAAGTAGTACTGATCAAAATGCATTTCTTTAAATGTCGTGTTGTCCCTTGGCGAGACTATTGCTCTGCCACACAATACATGAGGGTGGGTCTATTGCTAAAACCATGAAAAAAATCTTTTACAAGTTTTACAGCTGAACAATCGAAAAGCTTTATTAAAATCCAAGCTGCAAATCCTGGTTGATTGCAATTCAGTTAGGCTTTTATTTGGTAGATTGAAATAAAAGCATGATTGTGTGGGCGCGTTCAGTAGCGCCTCCCTTGCCTCCAAACGGAGTGACTCGAGTCAGAGCTCTTTGGATTTTCTCGCCGGAAATCGTCACCAGTAAGAAAATAAGGTCATCTTTAGCTCCTTTGACTCTACGTGCACCGTCTCCGGACTCGGTGCTTCGGAGCTTGACTCCGAAGCCCCGGACTTACGTGCACCGGAAGTGACTTTTGGCCGTGAAGGAGTCAGTGACTCCTTGACTCCGGGCCGCTACTGAACGCGCCCAGTAACTAGCTGTGCTGTAGTGTCACCGGCACAAAATATTGCTCCACCAAAGTAGGGAGCCCGAATTACGCAACACAGTTTGTTGCTTGTTTCTGGATGCCGAAGACTAACGCACTGCAGGAACGTTGTTATCCATGCTGTGCTGCTGTTCCCGCAATGCGAAAGGATTGCAAAGCAACAGGGTGAACGTCCAACAAGTTCCGTCTTTCCTCCGCGTCAACGACGGAAAAAAAGAAACATGGTCTCGCGCTTCCCTGCTTTCCCCACAACGTGGTACGCACTTTGTTGTGCTCTGTCACAGTCGGCACAACTGTATACCGAGACTACGTATCTTTATACGTAGTCTCGGCGACGGGATAGTTGCCTTGTAGTTTTTTGTGTATCTTGAGTCTCTGGTTCGTAAAAGTTGAACTGTCAAAAGCTTGTTTCTCGAAGCAAAAAAAAGAGAGAGGAAAGAATAGAAAAACGCGGGAAGCTATAGAGTGCCTTCGTACATACACACGCTTCTACTTGTGTGATGACATGTTAGCCATTTTTCCGTCCAATCATTTTTCTTTTGAAGTGCGTGCAAACCGGTCTGAGGCTGCATTCACACTGGCGTTGGAAACGCAACCGCGAGACGGATCTGCTCGCTATCATCCTCAACTGCGCGTGAATTTGTATTGCATTTTTACGCAACCGCCTTCGCAACCACTTTGCGGATGCGGTTGAGTGGTCAATGTGAATGCGCTGTAACTGAGCTCGAAACCATAGCCTTGGATAATTCTTAGACGGTATTTTACAGCCCAATTGTCACGCAGTGAGTGCGCTCACTGCGTGACGCCCTTCCCCTCTCTGTACTACAAAGGATGTCATCACCATGCGACAGACATGATGTAGGCACCCAACGGAAAAACAGCTTTAAAGGAGTCATGAAACGCTTTTCCAACTTTTTCCTGTTTAGCTTTCCTCCTCAACCCATAAATCGCGCATTCTAATGAACAGTTCAAGAAGACGGAAAGGGGGAGTCCCCTCTTGCTCGGACTCTCGTTTGTGTAATCCGGACAGATCTATTCTCCCCGTAGAAGATTAGCCCGTCGCTCAAAATTCAGACAAAAGTTACTTTCCCCACCCCGTTCACCCCGAAGCTGACAGTGCTATGGAAGCTACGTGCTCCTTAGGCCAGCCACACTTTTGCCACGTAATCACGCGCCCTCGCGCACACCCACGCGCAGATAATGAGGTAAGGTGATGAAAGGGGGATGGCTGATTGGTCCGGCAAGCGCGTAGCTTCCACCAGAATGTCAGCTTAGGGATGAAGGATATAAGTGAGGTCCGGTGTCGTGTGACGTTCGTTTGGGCCCGGTGACGCGCTGCGGGGGCCCGGTGACGCGCTGCGGGGTCCGCGGATGTATCACAGTGAAAAGGCAGAGAGCTTACGAAGGGAAGGATTTACGAAATAGTCCGCTGTGTTTTTCCAATTTTCGTGCTGAAAGTCAGGAATTTTGACTTTCTACCTTTTTTCATTTAGCCCACTGAACGATGTGCTATTAGTAAAATCCCAATAGAAATTGATTTATTCTAGCGCGAAATTCGTTTCATGGGCCCTTTAATCACTACTTAACACAACAGAAGAAAACCGCAAAAGAAAAACCAAAGCAGCAACGTTTCGTTGTAGTCCAGTATTGCTTGACTAACAGCTAAACCGCTAACAGCCTGCTAAAGAAAAATTCGTCTCTAATTTATTTATTTATTGACCTTATTTATTTGGTTGTTCTTGTCTCAAAACGACCGAAGTCTTTGTATGAGACACTTAGGTACAAAATACAGCATGCCCACAAACAGCTATACATTCTTAACATGCATAAATTCATGCATTCAGTATCATAATAAAGGTTTAAAAAAATATGGTTGCTATATGTACAAGAGTGACTCAACTTCACGTTTAAAATGTTTGTAATTAACAAAAATATACACAGAGACAGTAGATATGTCATTAAATGTACGTTGCATGCGAGTGATGGGACATTGCTTTTCCCCATGAGAAGGATAAAATAAACAGGCATGTCTACTAACACGAATAGGTGCGTAGAAATTCACTGAACATAACATGGCACAAACAAGTTGACCGTGAATCACTCTATTAAAAGACAATACATTTCGCACGACTCTTTTGCTCGATAAAGTTTGTAAGCTGAGATTTCTAAGACTGTAGTCATGATCATAAAAACACTTTCTATAAAAATACCGATCATAGATTTTACGAATGAGCCTGTTCTGAACATCTTCAAATTGTTCTGATTCGGATAACGTAAGATGGTTCCAAACAACACTGGCGAACTCAATCCTGGAACGAATGAGTCTACAAAAGAGACGAATAATACACAATGGATTTGTAAACTCCTTCGTCAAAAGGTAAATCACGCCCAAAAGTTTAAAAGCAGAGGTAACAATCTGGGATATATAAAAAGAAGAAGAAAGATGGCTATCAAAATATACACCAAGATCACGAACTGTGGTGACACGTAAAATATGAATGGTACTGAGAACGCATAGTCGTTAGAAATCGGTTGCCGTGTTCTCACATTGATAATATTTTGGTTTTATTAGGATCGATCATTAAATGATTGGAAAAATACCACTCATGCACATGTAGGGTTTAGCGGGGTGCGCGGCTTCATTTCGAGGTAATATTTGGGCTGTGATAATATTTTTTGTCACTAAAGCAATACGAGTGATTTGTCTTGGTTTAATTTTCGTTCGAAGTTACCCTTCAATCCTGGTATGTTATTCAAACGAGACATCGTTTCTTTTTTTTTTTTTTTTTTCACCGGAGAACTTCTTTGCTTCTACGAAGCGGTAGCTGCGTGCTTTGGCCGCGGGTGACAAGACCGCTGGCGCAAAGATGCGTCCTGGGCCCTTTTACTCGAAGCACTAACCGCGGCTAAAGTTAGCCGCAGTACCTAGGAGAGGAATTTTTAAATCACGTGACTGGCTGGGTAGGGATGCAGGGAAGCATGGCGGTGCCCCGGTGAGTTAGCGCCGCTCGCTTTAAAACTAATATGTCGTTGTAGCTGCAATATCGGGCGCGTTAGTCAGCAACGAATGGTGCAGGAGGCTTTCGCTTTGCCTTACCTCACTTAAATCGCAAAGCATGAGCAATGACCTCGCCGCATTTTTTAGATAGTCTTTCGATTCTGGCCATTCCTAAGCCTAAATGAACGTGATAATTGTCGGCATGGCAACGTCTTTAAAAGTGGATTGCCCTGACTCAATCGGCCGGGTATTGATAACACACAAACGCAGACAGCGTCCCAATAGACCTTTTTTTATATTTCTCAAGCACCGAGGTGCATGCTACGAGTGTAGTTACACGCGTTGCACGTGCTGGCGTCTGCAGTAGTAATTGTTCTAGAGCAAAAAGTCTAAAACAAATATTGCCTTGCACAAGCGTTCGTCAAAGACCTATTGTGATTATTTACTTCGAATCTTTTATAAGAGGAAGGCCAGCGTGCGCGGACCGTAGAATTACACTTTCAGCGTTTTCTTCGATGCTTGGGTAATTAAGAAAAAGGTCTATTGGGACGCTGTCTGCTTTTGAGTGCTATCAATACCCGGCCGATTGAGTCAAGGCAATCCGCTTTCCAAAGACGTTGCCATGCCGACAATTATCGCGTTCATTTAGGCTTAAGAATGGCCAGAATCGAAAGACTATCTAAAAAATGCGGCGAGGTCATTGCTCATGCTTTGTGATTTAAGTTAGGTAAGACAAAGCGAAAGCCTCATTTATTCACCCTTAAAGGTGCTCTTTCGGGGACATTACATAAGGGGGGATCAACCACATGTCAGTCAACGAAAGAAACAATGAAACAACAACAAACAATGAAACAACAACCATTTCATAAACAAACACGCACTCAATAATAATCCACCAGGGAACAAAACAATAGAGAGCAAACAGGCAGTCATTATTCCCCTTGAAAATGCAAGACCAAGGAGGAACGGAAAGCGTCCGGGCATATTATTGAGGCGATGCACTCAGGTAGTACATTCCATTCTGAAATCGCTAGTGGAAAATTGAGTTATTAAATGCGTTAGTGGATCCAGAGATGCGCTGCACACAGTTAGAGTTCGTTAATCTACGAGAGGATCGGGGAGGAGGTTGTAAAAGCATCGACCTAATGTCCGGATGATGGTGGAGTATTTTGTGAAATAGGCAGAGACGCGAGCATTTACGGTGGGCAGCTAATGAAGTTAGATTTAATTGAGACTTTAGAGCCGTATTGTTAGCAGTATGATCGTATACAGTGAGTATATAGCGAGCGGCACGATTTTGGATGGCTTCAAGTTGGGTGTTAAGGTAGATTTGGTGAGGGCTCCATACGGCGGCGGCGTACTTAAGTTTTGGTCGGACGAATGTCTTGTAGGCTAAAAGACGAAGATTCGGAGGAGCAGAGTGTAGGCAGCGTCGGATGTATCTTAAAGTTTTTGATGCGGCTAGTGAAATGAATTCGATGTGAGCGGCCCAGGATAAATCGGAGGTAAGGGGTACACCAAGGTACTTGTATGATGGGACGTCTTCAATGGGTTGGGTGCCAAGAGAATATACGCACGACGAAACAGAGCGCTTGCGAGCGAAACGTACGAGTTTGCACTTTGAATAATTTAGGCTCATCTGCCCGTCGGAACACCAATTCATTATGGCAGACAAGTCATTCTGAAGGAGCACATGGTCGTCCGGAGAAGCAATTGGTCGGTATAATACACAATCGTCTGCGAAAAGACGCACTTTGGAGGAAGTGAAATGAGGGAGATCATTAATAAATATTAGAAAAAGGAGAGGGCCGAGGACCGACCCTGGGGCACTCCTGACGTAACGTTGCATAAACCGGATTCGTGACTGTTCACAACTGAAAACTGTACTCGCGAAGAAAGAAAATTGTTAATCCATGAAATGACGCTATCGTTTATTTTGAGTGCAGAGAGCTTTGTTAGTAAGCGAAGATGCGGAACCCGATCAAATGCTTTCGCAAAGTCTAGAAAAATTGCGTCGGTCTGATGATGAGATTCGAAGTTGGCATGAATTTTATGGGTAAACAGTGACAATTGGGTCTCGCAAGAAAAACCCCTACGAAAGCCATGTTGGTGGTCGAAAATGATGTGGTCTTGATCAAGATGAGACACCACATGAGAAAAAAATTATATGCTCTAGAAGTTTGGATGGGATACAAGTTAACGATATAGGTCTGTAGTTAGAGGGTAATGATCGATCATCATCCTTGAAGACCGGTATGACTTTTCCTACCTTCCAGTCCGGAGGAAGACGTCCTTCTGCCAATGACTAGGTATATAAGAGCGTGAGGTACTCGCTTGATATGTATTTTGTGTTTATGAGGATTTTTGAAGAAATGTTGTCAGGTCCGGACGATGATGAAACTTTGAGGCGATTTATAAGTCCGGCTACGCCGCCAGGGGAGATGATAATAGGTGCCATGGTGTTATAAAGAGCTGGTGGGACAGTAGGGATGTTTCAAGGGTTCTCGCCAGCAAAAACAAAAGCAAAGTACTCGTTCATTACTGTAGGGCAGGAAGCTTCAGGGACAGGGCAGCCGTTGGCATCGATCAAACAAATAGACCGGAAGTGGTCACTGGGAGAAATAAGGGTCCAAAATTTTTGGGGTTGGTTTGCATGAGGGTGGGTAGGTCTCTATTGAAACATTTGTTTTTTGCCGCTTTAATCTTGCGGGTATACTCTTTAAGGCAATCAAAGTAGGAGTCCCATGCTAGTGCAGACGGGTTCTGTTTAGCTTTTCTCAAAAAGACGCTTTTTCTTGTTCCCCAGGGACCTAATAACATTGTTGAACCAAGGATTACAGGCGTCACTGTGAATACGAATCAATGACACAAAACGCTCAATGAGATCACACAATTTCTTCCTAAACAACAGCCAGTTGCATTCGACCGTTCTTGTAGAGTGTTTGGCAAGAAATTGTACGTAATATGCAATTAGTTCTCGATTCGTTTCCGCGTAGTCAGCCCTATTGAAATCATGAATCATTTTAAGACTTTGGTTTTCACAGTTTTGGGCTGTGTTAGGGTGACTTGCAATAACTTATGATCGCTGAAACCATTGCTATAGTCTATGGAGCAAACCAGATCGGGTGACGATGACAAAACAAGATCCAGGATATTGTTTAGCCGAGTCGGGGAATCAACCATTTGTGTTAGGTTGAAAGTTAAACATAATTCGAGGAAGTTCCGCGATTCACTAGGGCCCTTAGACGAGGGACTTGACCAGCATATATCCGGAAAACTGAAATCACCAAATATTAAAAAAGTTGGCATGAGGAAAGCGGTTTATTATCTCTAGCAAGGAAAAGTGCAGTCAGTAGTAAAATTACCGTCATAGTTGGGTGGTCTGTAACATGCTATAAGTACAAGTTTGCTATACGCCGAGCAAATACAAACACACACCAGTTCAAGGTCATGACACACATATACAACAAAAGATGAAATGTGCTTCTTAATTGCGATGAGGACGATGAGGCCTCCTGCACCATTCGTTGCTGATTAACTCGCCCGATATTGGAGTTACAACGACATATTAGTTCCAAAGCGAGCGGCGCTCACTCACCTTGGCACCGCCATGTTTCCCCGCATCCCTACCGAGCCAGTCACGCGATTTCAAAATCCCTCTCCTAGGTACTGCGGCTAACTTTAGCCGCGGTTAGCGCTTCGAGCAAACGGGCCCTGATGGCAAACCCAAACCTATAGGGGTTATTCACTGTCAGGCGTAGCTGAGTGCATAACCGCTCAGCGCGTGCTGACGGCGAGTTTCCACTGCGCTTTTGCGACGTGCATTCCACACCATCAAGATTTACGGTCATGGCAACCTATAAGTGTGCGCTCGTTCTGAGCATGCCCAGTGTACAGTGTACTCAATATGGCGCCCAGTGAATACCCCCTATACACCGTGAATCCCTACGCTGACAGTAGCTACACGCTTGCCGAAACAAACAACCCCGTCTCTTTCACCATCCGGTCCCTCTCTATGAGTGTTGTTATGGGCGGAAGCGGGATCACATGTCTAAATATGCACTAGACGACTGGTCCAACAAGCAAGTAGCTTCCACTGAACTGTCAGCTTAAAGGGAAGCTGAAGAGGTCCTTGAATTCGAACAAACAGTAAAAGTTGTAATTTTGACACCTTTAAGATTATGTGTCTCAAGTTTTCTTTCGGTCTTATTAGTCGGAGCGTCGCAAGGACGTAGACCTGCTCGTTGCGGCGCCGGCGGTAGGAAAGTGCGAGAGGGGAGAGAAAAAAACAAGCAAAAGTGACGTCATCAGAGGGGTCAGATGACCCTTGCTCGCCGCTAAGCTGACTCGGGGATGTCGTCAATGACATCACGATGCCCTGTAAAGATAGCAGGCGGCAGACCGGATCGTCGCACGCCCTACGGTAATTGCTGCGCGTATTTTGCAAAATTAATGCGGTTTACGGTTACCCGTGGCTAATAGGAGCGCGGTAACTGAATTCACGGGACAAAGAGCTATAAACGTCCGCTCCTAATACACATTTCTTGAAAAGTGCTTTAGCTTTCGTTTAAGAGCCAACGTAGTATAGAAACGCTTCCAGATTGTGTATTTCTTTGAATTGAACATCCTAAATTGCTCGACACACCTTATATGTTTCTAGGATGATTCAGTGGTTTTTGACGATGCCTAGAAAGTTTAAAATTTAAACCATTCCCTTAAGCATCATAATTAGGAAGTTATTTACTCTAAACTAGTTAATAATCAACTTATCCCGAACGTTACTAATTCTCTCATAGGTCCTTTGGAAGACACCAATGGGACATTAGGCTAATTTTTTCTTGTACGACGCGTAATTTTCGGGAGAACGATTTTACCCACTTTTCAAGGAACACCAAGTAGAACTTTTGAAAACGTCGTTTATGAAACGGTTCACAAATTTTATGCAGAAGTCGGATACCGGTATCATACTCCACACCAGTTTTCTTGGAAACAACCCAAAAGGAAGTAGCACACTAAATTGCATATCTACAATAATAATAAAAACATAGGCGAGGCTGCGGTGTTTTTCAACTTCGTTTCAGCTTAGTTGAGAGACAGCCGACGCTACGAGCTAAAGGGATCAATCGAGCAGCGCCAAAAGCGCAGTCACTGCGCCTTTTTTTAAAGATTGGTTCAGAAATTATATAATACGTAAAGAAACATGTCGACCACCATGATGGTGCCCTTTTGACGGTGTCTGATTGGTCCCATTCGCTTGTAGCGTTGGCTGCGTCTGGACTTCAGCTGAAACGGAGTATAAGAGATATTGGCACTGCCCTCGCCCTCCCTCCATGACACCCTGAGACTCTAGTCTGGACGCTTGGCGAAAAGTTGGAGTACGGCCATGGGGCGTGTTGCATTTAGACGGCGGTAGAAACATGTCGACCACCATGATGGTGCCCTTTTGACGGTGTCTGATTGGTCCCATTCGCTTGTAGCGTTGGCTGCGTCTGGACTTCAGCTGAAACGGAGTATAAGAGATATTGACACTGCCCTCGCCCTCCCTCCATGACACCCTGAGACTCTAGTCTGGACGCTTGGCGAAAAGTTGGAGCACGACCATGGGGCGTGTTGCATTTAGACGGCGGTAGAAACATGTCGACCACCATGATGGTGCCCTTTTGACGGTGTCTGATTGGTCCCATTCGCTTGTAGCGTTGGCTGCGTCTGGACTTCAGCTGAAACGGAGTATAAGAGATATTGACACTGCCCTCGCCCTCCCTCCATGACACCCTGAGACTCTAGTCTGGACGCTTGGCGAAAAGTTGGAGCACGACCATGGGGCGTGTTGCATTTAGACGGCGGTAGCTGTGTTGCTTTTTCGACGATATGACGATGACGATTGTCGTATCGTCGCCAAATTTAGCGGGGAACCTGAATTCGTTTGTAGGTCCCGTGACGTCAGGGTTGGGCAGTATCGCGATACAAATGTGTTACGATAGTATTTCAGAAATACATTAAGTATTTATATTCTTGTATTGTGATAAAAGTGTTCAACTATATGTTTTTGTATTTCTGTACCGAAATACGTTTTAGGGTGCATTCTTGGTATCGTTATACTACTGGGTCCGATGCATTTCGTTACAATCTTAAAATAATTTTAGACCTCGCCACAGAGTTCAAGACCATGTTTCGTACGAGACGTTTTGTATCTCTGAGCGCACGTGACTTCCTTTTTTAATATGCAAAAGTTAGCAAATGTTTTCCCACACTTGAGGTGGTCGACTATTCTACCAGATTACAAAAGTTGAACGCTCTGTCGGCGCGCCCAACTAACAGATAAAAGGATACGGGTTCCTTGAACTTCATTCAACGGTGACGTTATGGGGTCACCGCTGAAAGAGGCGTCCCGTCTGAATTTAATCGTAGTGACTTCTCGAGGTTATTTGGGAGGACACAAAAGTGATTTATATGTCTCTGGGATTTTGTATTGTAAAGGTAAGGGATCACGAGACAAAACCGCGCTCGAGCCACGGTGAAAAAATTGCTCGCTTCATTAACTGATTCCCAAAATAAAACATGTTAATTCTGCGGTAAATTTAATTTCTAGCTTAATTCAGACTTTGCCGTGTAGTGAGTACTCGATCGATTGCTGGTTTAAAAACAATATGTCGTATTCTAGATCGTGCTTTTTTTTTGTTCTTTGTAGGCACTAAGGAGTGCACCAAAGCATCCAAAATAATGTTTTAATAACAATGTTTATATAGTGTCCTTGATTTTTATGACGTAGAAAACCATCACTTTATTTGGGGACGGTTTATTTTTATTTTTCTTTGGTTCACACTAAAGTTAAGTACACCACCTAGATAATATATTGATTTTTCCACAAAATACTTCGTTTTTTTTTTTCATTTATTATACATTTTTAACGTGCCTCTGGAAATAACGAAAAATTATATTCGTCGGCATTTACAATCAATTTATAAGTATACGTTTTCGTTTTATTGCCTACGGGCACTGATCTAGTCCAGACGCCGAGTGATTGTTCGATTATTCCTAGCGAACGCAGCTAGACTAACACGTTTTCTGTCGTTTATTAGGAACAAATATAGATACGAACGGATAGTAACGTACACTCGGACGCCGTGCCTACGGCCGACTCGACACAGATGCGGATAATTTGCGACGGAAGTGACACAATCACTTCCGCCACTCAAATAGGAGAGGCCGCTAATTTTTATTTCCGCTTTTCTGGACCGCCACAGCAGTGTAACGAGTGTTTTTATTTGCGCATCTTTTTATCGGAAGAAACCATCATAGTCGAAGCAGCTTGCAATAATAAAAAAGAAAAGTATTCCCGAATGATTACGTCGGTTGCCAGATTGTTGCTTGTAGATTTACGATACCGCGGACGTCCGAAAGACGGCTCTGTCCGCTCGAGAATTCGAACAAAATGAGGGCATCTCAACAGGAAAGAAGGAGGGGAAAGCGAATTTCACGAGCCGTGCGGACGGACTCAGTCTGATATAAAAGCAGCCGGGGACACTGCTGCAACCACGCATTCGCTCATTCAGCTGCCAACTGCACAACACTGGAAACATGAGGACTTTGGTAAGCCTCATCGCTCAATGTGCCCGTTCGTCTAAGGTGGTTTCATTTTGAAAAAGAACACGCGTGTCGGAGTGAAAATTTATATATTATAGACCCATTTCCTCCAAATACAAAACCACTTTTTACTATTTTTTTTTTTAAATATTTTTGTTTACACAAAATTTGAAGAGGAGCAAGTTGAACTGCTATATCTAGGATGCTTGATTATTGTACCCAGTTCTATCGGTAGCTAAAAAGGGTAAAAACAAATACACTCGCAGTTATTTTTTTTAAAATGTACTACGCATGCGCTATTTTGTTTCCCGTTAAATTAAAGTGCTTCGACATATTTTATATAAAAGAAAATGCCAAACATCGAATCTTCGTTTCGGTGACATCTTTAGAGCCTGGTATGTTAGGACTCATTATATATTTTGCTTTTTTATATTGTATAAACCTGTAGGCCGGATACCTGTGCTATCGACCGCCACCTACATCGTTAGCTGAATTGATTTTCATGGGATAATTACATACATTTTTAAATTTCGTCAACAAATGAACTTAGCCATAACTTGAACTTGATTTATTAAAAAAAGGATATTTTTCATTTCGTTCATATTTTTTTTATTGTTTTCAATATTGTTAACTTTCTGTGTGGCATGACCAAAGTTGCCAATAGGTTGTGGTATTTTATGTAAAAACGCTCAAACACAATTGCACGCACCCGCATTGGCAAAAGGGCAGTCTTGAAAGTTTGCTTCACTACAAGGTTTTTATCCTTAAAATCCCAAGGACAGGAAGGAACGGAAGCGTTTTGAGACGTCAAGGGGTGACGGAAAGTGGCGGTGGAAAGTTTGGATCTAAGACAGTTTTGTGGACATGCCCCACGAAGAAAAATGTGTCAGCCCCAACCCCCTCACGCCACTGGCTAAGTTTGCTCAGTGTTCGCTGTAACCCGTTACAAGTAATGGCTTTACCGGTAACGCGTCACTTTTCCGCGGTGTACCACGTAACATACTTACGTTACTCATTTCGAGTAACCTTTAGCCTAGTTACGCTATTCGTTACATATTCTTCCCAAGACTTAAAATATTTACATCAATTTTTTTTTTCGGGTTTCTAGGCGCCAAGCCACATATATTTCTGAGTTTTTAAGGGCTTTTTAACGTTTTTTGTGCGTCATCAGTACATTTTTTTTTTCGGGTTCACAATGCAGTAGTGATACGCGAACGCACGCCGTTACGAGTTTTTCGTACCGGCGTGGCGTTCGTAAAAAAGATCAAGTAATTGTGATCATTTCCTGGATGGACATAAAGTTTATTGGTATGGCGCTTATGCATACCTGTAAAGTCGAAAGACTTTAGAGGTATGCATGCATAGTGTTATTCGTAATGAAAAAAAAAAAAAAAAGTGACTCAAAAGGAACGTGAGTTTATTTTTAATAAAAAGGGTAACGCGTTCCTTTTATTCTAAAGTAACGTAGGTCGGTAACGCGTTTCTTTTATTTGAAAGTAACGAGAAACGTATTTCGTTACCTTTCGGTAACGCCTACAACACTGCGTATGCATGATTTTTCTAGGTGGGGGGAAGTTTAATTTAGGACACTGGAGCCGGGCTGCACATTCTCGTTTATCTCAGTTGGTGTACATAATATTCATTTATATCTCATCTCGTCTGTATTTCTCGGCTGGGCGTTTTCAGATAAGATCGAACAACCATGTCCGCTGACCATTTTTAATGTTGATGAAAAAAAAATATTTTGCTGGCGTCATGCCCAGAAAAACAAAACCAATCCTTGTTTTCGAAAAAAAAAAATTTTTGTCTTTGCGACAAACATTTGTAAGCACCCTCTCAATCACGTGCGCGTTTTGCGTATCGCGCGATGTTGAGATTTCGGGCGGCTTCCCCCCGAAAAACTGTTCTAGCTGCGAGTCTAGAAAGGTTTACTGACAAATTAGGCACAGGAAGGATTGACACAAAGTATTAATCATACAATATTAGGGTCGTTAGTTTGAGAAAAAAATCGCAAACACGGCACATTGCGCAATAACACTCTGGATGAAAGATTTGTTTTCTCCCTATCTATAAAAGCTAAGGTCTTCAAAGGAATGGGGGCGCAGCCGACCACAATGAGCTTAAACACAAAATCGCAAATATATGGTTGTGCTACTCGAAAAACAATACGTAGACAGGAAGGTATACACGACGTTTCGGGCGGACGCCCTTGTTCAAGAAGGGCGTCCGCCCAAAACGTTAAACGTTAACAGCTGTTAAAACAAAGAAAAAGATAAGACGAGATGGGCAACCGGCAAAAGAAAAAAAACAACAAAACAACTAAACAATAACTTGCAGTGTTGTAATTAATTTTTTCAATTTATTTCCCCAAACACGGTATCTACCCCCATATTGCAGTTAAACGGCTAAGCTTGAATTTTCCCATAAATTAAAGACATATGTACAGCAACAACAACAATTTCGTGCAGCTTGTTGCCCTCTTCGTCTCCGGTCTCGCCGCCGTCTGCCTGGCCGGCGGCTTCAAGGGTGGCTACGGTGGTGGCTTCGGAGGCGGCTTCGGTGGAGGTTATGGTGGTGGCCACGGCTATGCCAGGTCACTCCCTGGGCCATCGTTCCTCGTGAAATCGGTCCACCACGTGAGCGGATTGAGCCGGGGAGGAAATCTGGTGGGCGCGCATCTTGGAGGCTTCGGGGGTGGAGGCTTCGGCGGTGGTGGCTTCGGCGGTGGAGGGCTCGGCCTCGGGGGCTACGGACTGGGTCTCAAGGGCTGAAAGCGACTTCTACGAGCTTCAGATGTGATTAGCAAGACCATTCATCTTCATCCGGGCAGCACCGGCGAACCATCAGCCGGAAAACGTCAACTGAGTTCCATCTGTAAAAAAAAAACCGATTACCTCTGGAAGTACCAGTGCCTCCCCATGTTGACATAAATAAAGCTTTACTGTACATATTAACAACATGATGGTTCTATAGTTTTTTGTGCAATATGAAGTTTTAAGACTTAGTGAAAAGCCGTTCTAGTATGCGTTAACTTTCTTGCGCTACATTATGAAAGCTAGTGCAGCTTCGGCAGTGTTCTAACGCTGTGAAAGCTTCTTGCACGAACTCGTGGGCGGGCCATAGAGCAACATAGTAAACGTAAAGAGCGGACACATCCATAGACCCCAGCGGCCCAGATAGTGGCAGAATTCCTGGGCGAGATGCAGACGTATCACCGTGTCTCCGCTGTTTCGGAAGCCTTCATCGTGGACCGCATCTTGCCGCTTGCAGTACAAGCGAGTGCCAGGTGCTGGTTGGGGTCGAAGGTCCCCTCCACCAGTACGGCGGACTTCCAGAGGAGGCTGAGAAGAGTTCTTTGCCAGCGGGCTACGCGACGCAGGTTCTCCGAGAGCTCGAGGCAATGGACGCAGCACCCGGACGAAAGTCGGTTCCTATTTTCGGGTCATGCAAGAGCACTTCAATAGAGCGGACCCGAATACACCGGAGTCAAGCAGACTACCTCGGATCAAAAAAAGAGCGCCACCCAAGATATCATCTGCTTCATCAACCGCACCTTTGAAACCCTTGAAGAGCTATCCAGTTGCGCCCGCCAAATCGAGGAAGCCATTCATGCCGAGCGGAGTTACATGCCACCACCGTGGTAGACACAAAGGGGTTTCCGGAACGGGACTGCCATCAACGTCGTTCCGGTCCTGCGAGAAATCTTCGTCTTCTGCTTAAAGGGACACTGACAGGGTATTTATGCTCGCCAGGGTTTTTAGTTGTACGTGACATATGAGAGCCCAACTACCCAGAACAGAATTTGCGGCTCGAAATTCGGTTTCTTTCCGCCCGAAAACCGCCGATCGAGAACTGGCCGGTTTGAGTCGCGCTCACTCTCTTTTCCGTGGTCACGGGCCGTTTTTTAAGGTTTCGAAGCGACCACCAAATTTAATCAAAGTCGTGGGTCATTGAAGGCACACAGTCAATATTAAAAATATAAAAAAAATATTAAGCACATTTTTTTTGGCTTCCAAAAAGCTGCAAATACGTTGATTGAAAAAAAAAAAAAAGGTAGCACAGACAACCGGAAGCATTCTGTGCGTTCACTGCATAATTCTCAACATGGCGTAGTTTCGCGTATCGTGGGACTAGCGGATGGCAGCGGACGACGGGCGTTGGACCTCTATCTTCAGAACTATCGTTCACGGTACCGGCGAATTCTGTCTTCCTTCGAAAGAGAAATTTTGGACCGATCAAAAGAACTGATATTCATCCCGTACAACACGCCCGACCAGAAAGCCGATTGCACGAAGACGTCGCCGAGCCGTCGTCCCTTCTCGTTGCTGAAGACATCGCTCGCTTAAACGTCAAGCACGAAGTGCGTACTTCGAGTTGAATACGCAGGAGTACGGTTTCTTTACCAGGTGCGAAGTGCGAATGTGGCCTCTGCGTGGTGCTGCCCGACTTCAAGCCGGGAGTGCATGGATTGAAGGGAAATCGGCAGCAAACGTCCGACATACAGTCTACCCGCTGAATTACTTCACATGATAGAGTTCCTTCAGTGACTCAGCAATAAAGGAAAAAAAATTCAGTGACTCAGTGGAAAGACGTCCGCTTCACACGTGGAGGGGGCGGGTTCGATCCGCGGTGTGGGTGTAACATTTTGTTTTTGTCAAGCATTTTGCGATGTTTACATTTCTTTTTTTACAATTATCACTGAAAAAAAAAAAAAACAATTGTTGTGGACGATACGTCGCTGAACTAAATGGTATGGGATTCCATTTTTGACACCTGCAAACTCAATGTAGTCACTTTCCACAAAATGCAAGGAGCATGTGAATCGGGTAGCGTCCGCTTTCCGAGCTTCGCGTAACTGTTCTACAGGAATTGCAGCCAGCCATTGATCCCGACCCGTTGATCTTTCGGAAACGTGTGCACTCTGCCGCACAATGCCACTTTCAGACGCAGGACATGTGAGGCAACTCTTCAAGCAACATCTTGGGAGTATTCTTTTCAGAGCCGATCACGGGAATTCACCACGGCACTCGGGCACTCACTACTAATTGCTAACACTTAAATGTACAAAACAACTCATCTTGAAGTACAGAACAGCGAGCGGAACAAACATAACTGCAAGGAAATCGCACGGCGAAGGAACGCATTTCGTCTGCTACGTGCGAAGAGAGAAAAAAAAAACAAAAAAACCGCACGGTTAGGTGTAGTCACGTGACTTCCGCTACTCACTCTATCCTCTCCACTTCCCTGTGCGGTGCGGAAGTTTCGGCTTCGGTTTCGAGCAGTTGTGTTTTTTGGCTTTATTAAAAAAATACGTGACTCTGTAGCAAAATATTAATTGGGTAGTATTCCAACACCATAATGAATCTCCTGACAAAAAAGGAAAAACAAATTGGGGGGTGTCAGTGTCCCTTTAAAACATTGTTTAAGGTCGGTGGCATGTACAGGTCCGCTATCTTCACAAGACTGACAGTGAACTAGTTTGCAAGTGAGTGGTGAGCACTCTTCGTGCATGCGAAACGGACCTTCCCGCCTGTTTTCGAGGGAGGCTGCGAAGCCTCGAACGGCGTCACTCAGTGGGTGAGTACGCCAGATCACAACGTCTCCACCTCAAACTGCAGGTCGCATCACTCCTGGTTGTACTGTTCCGACTGCTGCACTCGGGTGTCTTCAGATCAAGATTCACCCATCAGATGTTCAGAAAACGGCTTTCATCTGCCACATGCGGCTGTTTGAGTTCACCCTATTGTTATTTGGTTTGTATAACTCGCCAGCAAGTTTTCAGCGAATGATGGATGTTGTACTCGGGGACGCGAAGTACGAATTTGCCATGGCGTACAAGGACGACGTAAATGTTTCTTCGAGAAATATTGAAGAACCATTTCGAGCACGTTCGCATTGCATTTGAATGAGTGAGTAATGCTGGCCTCAAGGATTCAACCAGGAAAAATTCAGTTGGCCGCGCCGAAGATTAACCTTTTTGTATTCGTTGTTGATAACGGCATGCTCCGCCCCAAACGAAGATACGTTGCGCGCGCTAACGGAATGTCCAAGCCCACATGACGTGAAGAGCCTACAAAAATACCTCGGAATAATTGCGTTCTACGGGAATTTCATTTCGCGCTGTTCCGAAATATCTCAACCGCTCAATCACCTTCTAAAGAGAAGTGTTGAGTGGTGTTGGACCAAACAAAAACACTGTTCATTTACAGCCATTTAAAAAGCCGTGTCTACAACGCTTGTTTAGAGTTCCCAGACTTGAACAAGCGGTTAGTTCTGCAGACAGGTGCAAGCGACTGTGGCCTGGGTGTAGTCCTGCTGCAGGAGTATGGCGGTGTGCTTGGGTCAGTTGCTTTCACGAGCTACATGCTAACTCCAGCCGAGCGTAACTGAAGTGTCGCGGAACGGAGCTACCTAGACCGTGTTCGAAGAGCACACCTCTGTCGGCTGGGTGTCGGACCTACGATCGAGGGAGCAGCCTTGCCAAGAGCCGGGCGGCACTCCGGTAACCAACCCCGAGCCGTTCCGCCGGTAAACCATACAGGATCGCCAACCCACAGAGCCGCCTGCACTCTACACAGCATAGGAGTTGCGCCTCCTCTGTCCGCTCTGTGAGGTCCCCGAAATTTGTCGGGCGGCACATGAACGCGGGCAACTTCATTAGGGGAGAGGGCGAACGCTTACCACATCACACGCATCAACCGGCTCGGCGAGCGCGACATCGAAACAGGCCATCGCTCTCGTCCAGTGGTGCCGACCGGACCTGCTACTCCTGTCCGACCAGCAGCGCCATCCACCCCGACGCCAACAACGACGACCATGACGACGGCGTCGTCGACATGCCGGACGAAGTTTGAGGGGGGGGGGGGGGGGGGGACCGTGTGAACTCTGGCGGCTCCTCAGACGAGTGGCCCGACAACGGGACACGGGTCGCGGAATCTCTCTCGTCTTACACCCCCGGGGAGCCGTAAACGAAGTGCAATGCAGAGCCGGGCACGGTCCCACAAGAGCAAAACCTGCAAATTGACTACAAAGAATCGAAAATCCGAACCAATCGCTGCTACCAGAAAAAAACACCGGAATTCGGTCTCAAGCCAGAAAAACAGAAGCCCACTAAGTCAACGATGATAAACCCGTAGCAGCAGACGGCGTCTGCACCTACCATTGTTTGCATTCCAGTCGCACCTTGGACTCCGATGCCCTTTCAAGGCAAGATGTAGAAGACGTTGATGACTGGATTGATCAATATGACCATGTCGCCCGCCACAATGGGTGGACAGTCGACCAGCACCTGCAGAGCCTCTACTTGTCGTGGAAGAATTTGCGAAGCACTGGTTTGAGAACCACGAATCCTTCTTAACGTCGTGGGAAGTGTGCAAGGTCAAGCTGAATCGCCCGTTCGTCAGCCAACATCGACGAGAGAGAGCCGAATACCTGAATCGGTCCAGTACCTTGCCCCAACTAGAGCGTCAACGCCTTCGTGGAAGATGTTTTGCGCCAGATCGAGCTCCAGCGCCAACCCTCATGCTACACAAAACAAGAAGCTGAGAATCCTCATGTACCTCATGTGAGGGACATCTTCGGCGGCCTTGTCCGGAACCCTCCGATAACAGTCAAAAAGTTCATCACCGAGGCTTCCAACATTGAACGTGCACTGCATGCTTGAGCACGTCAATATCAACAACTCCCCGGCGTCTCGACCTTCAACTCGTCCAGCTGCAACATCGACGCCAGCCTCCAAGGCATCCGCGACATCATCCACGATGTTGTCCGGGAGATCAGGAAGCTACTTCCTGCCACCAGTCGCCATGATTTTATTTCGATTTCCTAGATTGTTGGGGAAGTTGAACAGGCGTTTCAACCGGAAACTTCTGCGAGCGAAGCGGCATCTGACGAACCGAGGGAGACTTACACCGCAATGGCACGACGACCGCCACCAGCTGCCCGTTAGTATTCAATGCAAATTCATAAATACACCCCAACGCCGCAGTATTCCAGACGACGGGAACAACCAGCTTAGGTTGAACGAAGTACACCGAGGAAGACGGAGGTGTTGCGAACGGCCGACCGAAAACCACTCTGCCGCCACTGCATGAGGCCGACCACATCTACCGGAGGTGCCCGTACTAATGAATGGGGCTGCGAGGGTTCGTGCCGAACGACGCTCGATCATGTCTCGAGGAGTGACCACTAGACATTGAAGAGTATCTTCGGCGGCCTCTGTTCCTGGTGCCGACACTATCCCGAAGCTCCTGATTCCTATCGATTCGACGGGAGGTAAACACGACACATGCATCTACACTAATCACGACGAAGCAGCTGAGCCACAATGCAATGACAGTTGATTTGGTGTCGGTCGTCGTCTAAGGTCAATAATAGTTCGCCGACACCAATTAGCGGTGTCAACTTCATGAATCGCACGATTTCTAACTTTGAGGGAGAATGCCGCTGATTGCCTTAAAGAAATTGAATGGTCGGTCGTTCTCAAAACTGGACACCAAGCACTACACGACTTCACTTTGCCACGCGAGAAGTACACAAGTTGCAGTTGTCGCGGCATGAAGAATTAATTGTCGTTGGGGAATGGAAGTGAAGTGGCTTTATAGCAAACAAAAATTCTTGCCAGCCATCAAGTCAACGGTGCAGCAAAAGGCATAGCCACGTAATCAATAGATGCCCAAAGTTGCTACAATGATGTAGACAATAAACAGGAACATTTGCGGATTATAAGCCAGCCCTGCAGCTTGAGTGCATAATATATCAGTGGAGGCACATGATGTATGATCACAAGGCGGCATTACTGAAAGTCGCCCCTCGATCAAATCGAACACCGACGTGGCAGGAGTGTCATCCGACAACAAGGAGCAGAGGTACAATTACTGAACGCCTGACACGATACTGTCGCAGAAAGAAGTCGTTAAAGGGTAACTTCAAAGAAAAAAAAGTGTTTTTTTAAACAGACTAATTGGGACAAGCATGTCACAAAACAAAGGTTCCGCGAAAAAAAAAAAAAATTTTTAGCAATATTTACGCCACCGCCACGGGACGTAATTTAGTCGGAGTCAGAACCTCTCCACATTTGAAACTCCCGCTCTTTCGACCCCCGCGGAGGAGAAGTACGCCCCGCCCCTCACCCTTGGATTTGCTCTTGGGCTGGCTTGGCTGCAGAGTTGAACCGCTGAACGACGCAGCGTCTCGACTTCCGGTAAGATCTGGCGACAACGCACGTTAAACATGGAATAGTTGGTCGGCGTTGCGGTGAGCGGACGTGTTTCCTGCTTCTCCTCGAGCGTCCGAAGCTAAGTGCCAGTTTTTCTTCTTTTCTCTCTCTTTTTGAGAGTTGATAGGAAGTGACTATGCGGTAGCAGTATTAGGTTTGAACTGCAGCAATTGATTTTAGTTGAGGCTACTAAGAAGCTAAGAAGTTAGTTTCGTAGGCTCTGTTTTAATTTTTGGCGGGAAGTTACGGTTTGTTCCCGGTCTAGATATGGGTCTAGATTTGGGTCGGCAGGACAAGGGTGGGGACGGGTTGGTGCAGTGCGAGGGGTGTGGGAGGTGTTGTTACCTAGAGGAGACGTGTTTCGGGAGTCTGGAGGAGGCGGCGGGGATGAGTTTCGAGTGTCGACTTTGTGTGAAGCTTAAGCAGGTAACTGGGGAATGGGAGGGTAGAGTTCGGGAGATTGAGGCTGAGGTTAAGGGAGAAGGAGAGAAGCGGGTGGGACTCGAGGCCCGGGTTGAGGAGCTGACTAGGCAGCTTAATGATGAGAGGAAGCAGCGGGTCGGCCCCGAGAAGCAGGCGGAAGAGCTGGGGGAAGTATGGAAGGCGCGTTTAGAGGAGCGTAAGAGGGAGTGTGACAGTAGGGTAGAGCGCCTGGAAGGGGTAATACGAGCGAGTGAGAGTAGCGAGGGAAGAAAAGAGGAAGTGTCAGTTCTAGCGGGACGAACCACCAGTCTGCAGGCTGGGTCACGTATTTTTTGGAGTCCAGCCTTTTGACTGACGGGCTCGATGACGCTGGAGAGCTGAGTGACCCTCAGCTCAATAGCGCCTTCGAGCAGCAGGCGTCGGGCAGTCAGGTGACAGGAGATAAGTCGCAGGACAAGGGCGCACAGCACAGGTACCAGGGGGGACAAGGGTACGGGTAGTGGGATCGAGCTCTAACATAGCACGGGTTAAGAGAGCTGTACTGAACAGGGTGAAGAAAGACCAGAGGGTAACCGTAGAGGTCCAGCCAGGGAAGTGTATGGTGGATGCTATGACCACAGCATGTGAGGGGGTGTGGGATAACCGGGAGGGAAGGAACCTAGTAATAGTTCATGCGGGGCTTAAGGATGTGCTCAAGGGTAGGAGCCAGAACCTCGGTAAGCAGCTAAACGTGGGGATGCGTAAGCTGAGGGACGTGTCTGAGAATGTGCACGTGGTTGTGTGCACCATTTCAGAAGTTCGGGGGCAGTCCGGGGTAACGGAGAGGAGGGTTGTCGAAGCCAACAGAGTAATTAATACCCCTGTCAGACGGGAAAGTAAATGTCATTTTGATCGAATGTCATTCACCGCTCGGCGAATCAGCTCGTGATCCTGGTTCTTCACGTGATCCTGGTTCTTCATTGCTCACGCTCATTGGCCGAACTGTAATGTCATTTTGCTTAAATGTCATTTAACGTGCCCGTCTGACAGGGGAATAAGGGTATGAGTCGACAGCTTCGGTACGACGTAATGGAAGTAAACAGGGAAGTGTATGAGGCTGGCTCCCACTCTTTTGCAGATGGCATTCACTACAGTGAGGCCACGGGTTACAAAGTGGGGGATAGGATGGGCCGCAAGGTGACTGCTTTTTTTGGGGGACCGAGGGCCCTGGGGCCACTGAAGTAGCTGAAAACCCAACAAAGTCAGGAGAGGCAACCAGGGTTAAAAAGAGGAGAAAACGTAAGAACAGGTCTAAACAAACAGCACAATCAGACATTGGATATATTTACATGCAGGGTGGTAGAAATAGGTTAAAATGGGAAGAGGTAGAGGAGCAACTCAGAAAGGAGGATTTAGTGGTGTATGGGTTTGTGGAAACACATCTCAGAGACATGGAGCAGCCACTTTGCAACCCTGACTATGTGTGGGAAGAATGCAACAGAATGGAGGGAACGAGGAAGGGAGGTGGAATTGGAGCATTTACAGAGGGGAAGGTTTGGGAGGGTGAGAGGAAGCCTCGCAGGACTAGGAAAAAGAAACAGCTTAACATAGGGTTAATAAACATGCAGGGGGAGAGGAACAAAATAAAGTGGGAGGAGATTGGGGAGCAATTAGAGAGCGAAAACTTTGCAGTGTATGGATTAGCAGAAACACATCTGAGGGATATGAAAGAACCACCATACATACCGGGATATCATTGGATGGGATGCAACCGGGCCAATGGGGAGGGAACGCAAGGGAAAGGGTTTAGGGGTGTTAGTTAAGGGTCAGGAATGGGAAAGGGAACGAGAGGGTTGCAGGGAACACATGTGGGTCAAAGGCAATATTGGGGGTTGAGACACAATCCGGGGTTTTGTGTATCTAGAAACCGGGAGTGATGCAGGGGAGGAAAATGCAGAACACTTTACATGTATATCAGGAGACGTTAGGGAAATCGGCAATAACAAGGAAATAAATATCTTGGGGGACATGAATGCACACTGGGAAGACTTTGGTGGACATACAGATACAACAGGGAGGATGTTAGAGGAGTTCTGCGAAGCACTTGATCTGGTATTGGTTAATGCTCAGGTAGAATGTGATGGAAAAATAACATGGGAAAGAAAGAACTCGCACTCGACTATTGACTACTGTTTAATGTCGCGTAAGATATACAACAAATTAGGAGGTATGGAAATAGATGAGGAAGGCACAGAAATTCTGGGGAGCGACCATAAGAGAATCAAGATCAGATTAGGCACAGTAAAACCAGAAATGCAAAATCAAAAACAAGAAGGTAGAAATAACTTAAATGATAAACAACTACAGGAGGTATCTAAGCGAATCCAGAACATAGTATCCAAGCAACCGGAAAGAGAATGGACATATGAAGACTTAATTAGTGTTTTCAAAAGAGAGTTAGAGAAATATTTAATCAAACAAGGAGGAAGAAAACTAAAACGCAAGCTCAAAAGCTGGTAGGATAAATAGGTTAAGGCAGCAATATTGGGACGCCAAGCGGCATCTAAAGAACACAGATGGGCAAAGAAAAAGGGGGCCACACTAGCCGAAGTAGCATCAAAATGGGAGGAATTTCAGGAAAGAAAGCGGGAGGCATCAGCATTAATACAGGCCAAAATTGGGAGGGCAGGGGTCCAGTGGATGATAGAAATAAACCAGAAGGATAGGAATGCGGCAAAAAGGTTCTGGGAACACATCAGTGCACAGGGAAAAAAGACAGAGGGGTACCAGCAGACACTAACCACACAGGAAGGGACAAAGGTAGAGGGGGAAGAGGCAAGAGAATACGTTAGGCATACAATCGAAGCAGCATTTTCGTAGTTAGAATCAGATCAGGCCGTAGGGAATGGTAGTGTCTACACAACACAAGAGGAGGATCATAGTGAAGAAGAGGAAATGACCACTGGGGAGTGGGAAAAAGCAGAAGGAAGGGTTCCGGCTGGAACTGCGACAGGTCCAGACGGCATAGCAATGAGATTGATAAAAGTTCTAGGCAAAACAAGCAAATTGAAACTAAGGCAGGTGATTGACCAGATACTTATGGGAGGGGAGGTACCCAGTGACTGGAAATTGAGCAGGATGAGATTGATATATGAGGGCAAGGGAGACAAAAACAGTATAAAATCATACCGATCAATCACAGTAACTTCAGTAATATGCAGACTAGCTATGCAAATTGTAAAAAGAAGAATAGAAGAATGGGCAGAGAGAAAGCAGATTCTAGGGGAGCTTCAAAATGGTTTCAGGAAAGATGGACGACTAGATGATAATTTATTCGTAATCACTCAGTGCATAGAGATAGCAATGACAAGTCAAAGGCCATTATGGGTAGCATTTTTAGACATCAAAGGGGCATATGACAATTTGAATCAGGAAAAACTATGGAACCAGCTGAAGGGATATGGACTAGAGGGAACCATGGTTAAGTTTCTAGAACGGGTTTATTTGGAGAATAGGGTGGTTATAACATGGGAAGCCGAAACTACAAGACCAGCAGCGATAAAAAGAGGTCTTAGACAGGGTTGCCCATTGTCTCCCCTGCTCTTTATGATATACCTCAGTGAGATGGAAAAAAGGTTAGAACAGTGCAACCTAGGTTTTGACCTGACTTACATGGAAGAAGGACATAAAGTAAATCAGTATTGCCAGGGTTAATGTATGCAGACGACATTGTACTCGTATCAGAAAGTCGTGAGACAATACAGGAACTGATTAGGATTTGCAGCAGGGAAGGGGACAATTTAGGACTAAAATTTAGTAGGGACAAATCTGGTATAATAGTTTTCAACGACGAGAACGGGGAACCCCCGGAGATACAGGACACATTGATAGAACACGTAGAAAAGTACAAATATCTGGGAGTATGGTTAAGTGAAGGAAACGGTGTCTAAAAGACCATGAAGATATTGTAATAAAGAAGGGGAAACGAGATTCGGCTATCATGAAAAATAAGGCGCTATGGAACTATTATAGATATGAAGTCGTTAGGGGTGTATGGAATGGAGTCATGGTGCCAGGGCTGTCATTTGGAAATGCGGCATTGTGTATGAGGTCAGAAATCCAGGCAGGTTTAGAGATACAGCAAAGGAGTGTGGGTAGGTTGGCATTGGGGGCACATGGGAATACACCAAATGAGGGAGTACAGGGGATATCGGTTGGGTATCTTTCGAGAGTAGAGAAGCGATCAGTAAAGTAAATTTTGAACAAAGACTAGCTGAAATTGAGGATACACGGTGGGCAGCGAAAGTGTACAAGTATCTATATATGAAAAGTCTAAACACTAAGTGGACAAACCGAACCCGCAAGCTGAGATTTAAATACATTCAACGAGTTGGAGCCGATCAGAGCATATCAGTAGAAAAGGGAGTAAAGAAAACAGAAAGGAAATTGTGGGAAGGGAGAATGCAGGGGAAATCAGCTTTAACATTATACAGGGCACAAAAACAAGAAATAAGGAAGGAACAACTGTATGATAATTCAGTGGGGAGCTCTTTGCAGTTCGAAGCTAGAACAGGGTTGCTAAGAACGAAAACGTACAGGGCTAAATTCCAGGAAGTAGACACTCTGTGCGACGTATGCAACCGCGAAAGGGAAACTATAGAACATGTAATTTTAAGGTGCACGGGGCTTTGTCCCACCCTCTTGTGGGGGATGACTACGGATTTGGAGGGGGCACTGGGTTTTCCGGACATAGATGGACGAATGGATAAGGAAAGAATTGCGGTGACTAAGAGGAGATTGGAAGATTGGTGGAAGAGATCTAGGGAAGGATGAAGAAAAAATACAGATAAAAATAAGCAATAAATTCACTTGAAATGAGAGGGGGGGGGGTTTGTTATAACAAAATTCATACAAATTAAAAAAAAGAAGGAATGACGAAATGTTAGGCTAGGTGGCGCAAGCTGCCGCCCGATACAACGGGTCTAGCCATTACCATTAATCCATCCATCCAGCCGGTATTGTTTTGGCCCGTGGTTTTGGCAACGGTTTTGGTTTGACGGGACACGAAAAGCTGCGCGGTTTGCGAGCACATAGCGAAGACGTGACCTGAGAAGTGCCCCTGTGATGTTCCCGGAAGACGGAAAGTATCATTCGTAATCATCGTGTGTGCTTTGAAAGCAAAGGGAGTCTCAGGGTCCGCGAGTGCGCAACCACAAGCCAACGTTCACGACAGCGCTGCGTTGACTTCGGCGATCTCGTTCTGTTTGGTGCAACACGGCGATGCGACAAAGAACTGAAACGTTCGTGGTGTCTGTGGTGCGGCGCTTGGAGGTAGACACCCACACTAACACGGAGCGCAAATTGGTTGTTGTGGGGTTGAGGTTCAACGGGTTCAGTCCCGTCGTCGTCAGCTGATCCAGTCAAACTGGTCGGGGAGGACGCAGCGAGCGTTTTTAAAAGTAAATCTTCCTTCGTTCCGTTTCAAAATGTGGAAGATTCCCGACGCATAACGTGAGTAAAAAGCTGCGGGCGTTTTCAACAAAATTACGTCGTTTTAATTGAACAATGGACTCAGGAGTGTTGTCGTAATCTGCCGTTTTTATGCTTCGTGTTGTTGGACTGCGTTTGCACAGCGACGTGTTGCGCTCATCGTAGAGTGTGAATAAATTTGGGCAAGATTTCCTACCTGTCCACAGATGCATGAACTGAGACCATTTTTTACGTAGTGAACATAGTGTTTTTTATTTTGGGAAGAGGCGTTGTGCATTTATTACGGTACAATCACTTGAGAGTTCAGAAATTGGGGAGGGCGAGCAAGCTTTCCGAACTTTGTCTCTTTGCTCTCTGGCACTGCCCCTAGTTTCAAGTTGCAGTTTCAGTATACATACCTACTAGCAGCCTAGATGGTAAAAACTGCTCTAAAGCAGGTAAAAGACTGAGAAGTCGGGACGGTGGTACGTGGAGTATGCAACCGATTTTGTTATGCCCGTCGTTTGCGTCTCTCCAGCAAAACGAATAAGATAATCTACAAAGCCGCAATCACAAGCCAAGATTTACGATAACAGTAGACATTCATTCAAACAACTTTACGTAAGATGGTTCGGAAGCCGAGAAAAAAAATCTGTCGGCTAACGCAGAATTCGGACGTTCGATGGCTTCTGCGGACAGCTATTACGTTGTGCCAGGTTTTTTACGTAACAGCTGTGTCTAGTCGCGGACGTCTAGTCGACGGCCTCCGGAGCGATACGAGGAGAACGTAACTGGACACGTTTTTCGCTACGCGAACGCCCGATTGCCTCCAGCGAAATAGCATTCCTTTCGGCGCGGCATGGCTGCTTTAAAGGAATTGTCCGGTGAAAACCGGAAGTTCTTAAGATTTCGTGATGGTTACCTGGTGGGAGCCTAATGATTAACATAGGGCATTTTTATTCCATTAAACGACACCCCAATTTAGTGTAATCAACGACGGATAATTGAACGAAACTCCATGCCGAATTTCGCAAGTATCAACGGCTGCACTCCCATGCCTGACGTGACGTCACACCAGTCTTGCAATTGTCATATGCTATGCCTCATTCCTCCGTGGGAACACAGTGCTCCCGACGCACCGCAGCATTCCATATTACTCGCCACTGTAAATGTCGCGGAGAAGTGTGGAGCGTGACAACCGCAAACGAAAATACCCTTTCATTCTAAAAAAAAAAAAAAAAAAATCTAGCGCAGCAGCGAGGGTGAACTACGTCGTACCGCTCACGCGGAGGACAAAATTCGAAGTGCACTTCAGTTCGGCGCGTTGTTTGCCTGATGTTACCTCAGAAACTCCGCTTCCCTGAAGGTGGAAGAGGAAAACGCCGTTTATGCACGCTTGGGTTAAAATGCAATTACTCCTCCAGGGAAGCACACAAAATTCAGATTTGTCGTGGAAGATGCTCCTACAGCCATTGACAATGAGGTCTAAATGTTTTCATGAATACGAAATTTGACCGCATAATCCATTTAAGACTCGCTGTCGGGATCACTCATCCGACATCCCCAAAAAGTCGGCATTTGCACGCGCAAGCAAAAAATCAAAAAGAAAAAACAAGGAAGCGCGTTAAGCAAGCAGAGAAAAACGAAAGAACCGCGCCATGAAAGCCAAAACCCCGCTTCGTTTCCTATCACTAACACCTGCGTCAGCTGTTAAACACCCACTACTTCACTTCAAGATGTCTCACTCAAGCACCTGGGTCAGCACGAAACACTGGTCACTTCGGCGAAACGACCAGTCGAGGTAGGCGAGACAGGCGGGAGCAGAGTCTTCGGCGGCCATGAAAGAATGGCGAAGCTTTTGTTTGTTATGATATGAATCCAAACATAAGTGCCCGTCTTGTAAACCTTTTGTAAAGAATAATAACTCTCATCACATGAGTTATTCTTTAAACGTAACAATATGCCGCTCAAAAGGAAATTACAACATATAACAAAGGTTTAACAACCAAGATCTAAGCTGTCAATCAATCTCTTAGCCAATGAGAAGTATAGCAGCCGAATGGGATTAAACGTCACGGAATCCCAACTTCGTGGCGCGCGATCTAAAACGGACGAAGTAGCCCCAAACTATAATCGGTCTCACGCAATAAATATTGCTGTAATTTTTTTTCTCGCGGAAAAATTGTTTTTTGACATGCTTGTCCAAATTACGCTGTTTAAAAAAAAAACTTTCTTTCTTTGCAGTTGACCTTTAAAGGGGCGATGTAACGATTTTTGTATTTTGCGCAAATACCGCTTAGGACGGATCCCTGACGTTAATGACCTGTGAAATACCCGTTCGTTTTTCACCACATGCAATCGAAGTCGCAGAAAAAAATAAAGAAAAACGAGCCGAGTTCACCCCCTCAACGTGCAGCCAGAACAAGCAGCCACGTGATCTGGTGCCGATTATATGCCGCCAATGTTGATCATAGCCATGCGCTGGGGTTGGCAAGGCACAGGACACGCGCTGAGTTCCAGACATTGTTATGGTTCGGCTGTTGTCGTCATTGCAGCAATTGGACACAGGACACTACCCGAATGCTGTCGAGCTAGTAATTATCACGAGCCCAAATCAAGTGCTCACGCAGTGCTCGGGTCCAATCTATGAGCCGCATTCAAATATCGTCACTGGGCGGTACTGCTACCGCCCAGCTACGTCATCAGGTTTTGCGAAGGAGAGATTGAATGAAAACGCTCTGTTTTGTCCTCGAAATTACAGCGCAACAAAGGAGTTTCTTGGTCAGTGGCGTCGCGTGCGAGTATCCTTGAGTCCCACTAGTGCCAGTAAGCTCGTGTGCAGTGAAAAACATTCTAATTGAATATCGTTGCACCGCCCCTTTCAGAAGCCGTTGATAAGAATCAATTATTATGTAATCAAGTGGAAATAAATACTTGGTACACTAACCAAGTATACATCATATTCACACTCCAGCCTTTACGCGTTCGATCTACACCCCTGCCCGTTTCGATCTGGAATCCTGGATAAGCATCGTACCGGCGTGCGGTCGTGTATCACTACAGCGTTGTGCACGTTAAAGACCCCAGGCTGGCGGTTGTACTGCACTGGCTAAATTGCTCATGTACAGCTGGGGGACAAGTCGCCCGTTGACGCAGACTAAGTTCTAGGCTGTATAAACATACACATAACCCAATTTTGTTTCTCCAGCCTTTATACCTTCAGAATCTACACACCACGAATTGCGTTCACTGCATGCGGTAGAGCTTTTGAGGACGCTCGCATCTCTAACCTCCCAATATTAATAAATGGGACTAGCCAGACTTGTCGCTTGGGGCTGCACGCTTTCCACATTTCCTGAGCATGTGGTGTATCCGAAAACAAGCCCCAGTGTTATGAAAATATTATTTATTTATTTATTCCCTCCAAGGGCCTTTGTAGGCATTGGAAAGAAAATATTTAGAACTATACGCACATGATAATAACATCATAGCACACTGACATGAATGAGCACAAAACGGGCTCAGCTACAGAAAATAAATATTACACTCTGAAAAAATAATTATTTCTGTAACTTGTGAATTACAAAGACGAATACACCCCTGAGCATTTGGTTTATAACTATGTGATGATGCATTGTTATATAGCAGGACATTTTATACTCATAAGGCACTGTGGACCCATTGCAAAACCCGAAGAAACATTGACTATCACAATCTTTTTGGCGTAAAGCACACGAATGGTGTTCTTTACACATAACCATTTGGCAAACGGTGAATGCTACGGTCCCACTGAGCCAATATGGACATTGGAGAGAGGCACTTGACAACATATCATCAAAGTGCTCTGCTTCGGAGATTGTCACATACCTTCACTCCGTTTCTTTGACTGACTCGAGGGGGCTGCGGCAGTTGCCCTTTGCCAAATGATGGTAAAACAAAGCATAGAAAGCACACATTAAAAAAAAAGAAGACCACTGAAGAAACTGAGAGGGATGGTAGTCCACATTCTGCAACAAGACTGCTTCTTTGAGCAAGGGATGAACATAAATAAAAGTTATCTTGTCCAGGTGATCTGAACAAGTAAATAATCATCCAACTGATACAACGCACTCAAAAATGTTATGGCTCTAATAAAACCTACGAAAGAGAAAAACGTTCAGCTAATTTTATATTTCCTAGTTGCGTTAAATTTAACGAATTGTTGAAATGTGTGGTTCTTTCTTTGGACCTCTAAGGAGTGGGGCTGCAATTGTTTCAAGATTCGAGTTGTTTGAGTGATGGATTAGACAACCATCTAAGAGGAGTCTGATCATAGACTGAAAGTTAGTGTGGACTATTGATACCCACCGCAAAGGTCAAGCGCCTACTTATACTAATTCCTAAGGGACGTCGGATGCAGTAATTCGTGCACTGATCAATCAAAAACGTGAAGACTTCCTCTGTTTTGAGTTCCAAGAAGATAAATTAACTTTTTTTAAACATTAGTAATGAACTTTTTTTTAATGATTTCTTCGAATGCCTTGTGAAAGCTCACGTGCACGTCATTTAAAGAAACTGCAGCATTTCACTTAAAACAACAACAAAAAAGTACTGCGGTTGAATGCAAGCTACCGCGATTTCTACACGTTATATAAAAATCTTGAGAACTGCCAACTTGTAAAACTGTCGGTTAGTACAAAAGGTTAAAGATCAAAGGAGCTTTCTCGTTAAAAGTTACTGGGGTTATTAGGCGACCCATGGCTGAAACAACTTCCCTTAGGCCCTACACGCGACGTATATGTTTCTCTTAGATTCTGAGACGTTCCAACGTTCAAGCGAAGCTAGAAAAATTAAAAACTTCTAGGCTAAAAGTTTTATCGTAAAATCGTTTATGAGTACAAAACGTAAATACCGCAGGATCTTCCTCGCTAAAAGTTTCAGTGATTAAGCGTTTACCTAGGCCTCAATGAACTTCACCTAGGTCCTATGTGCGACGGATGCACTTCGCATCGATTCTCAGATATTACAACGTTCAAACAAAACTAGGAGAATGCGAAAATTTTATGCTAAAAAACACTACAAGCTCTATCTTTCCTCAAACACATCCGGAAATCCGAGCACCGCTACGGTGATATGAGATATTAGAGAGTTTTAGTAGACCGTTTTCGCTTTCTGGCTCCGCTCTATGGGAAGCGGAGTCGCCATTGCGCATACGCGACCCGCTCTGGGATTTGAGCGTGAAGCGTCAGCTCCGCTTTCCTCGCCATTTTAGGAAGCGCGTTCCACTCTCAGTAAAGTTTCAGTAGATGGTGTTTTTTTCTGGAAAGGAATTCGAAATGGGTGCTCGCGACTATAAAGCATGCTTGAGAGCGCGCTTGATCGTTATGAACCTCGCTGCACTAAGATGGCTGCGCAGACTTTGTTTGAAACGGCGTCCTCCAGAAAACGTTTCACGGTGGTCGAGGACCTCTGGCTGCTTCGGGAAATCAATGGCCGCAATCCTTTCACGGCCCCTGAACGGTGGGAGCAGGTGCTGCCTTGTCTAAGCCAGCGGACTCGATTTTTCTATCCAAGCAGTCGGCAAACGGACAGATATATTGTTAGGTTACTTTGGGCGGCAAGACAGTGCAAATGAGTGAAAATGAGAACTCCATTTATATCTCTACTTTTTGTTTTCCCTTTGAATTGAGTTTTTTTCTTCTTCGTACGCTTCAGTTTGTGATAGGGTACCTTAGTGTTTATGTACACTGCGCGACACCGTTAGCGGAAAAAAATCAATCCTATTTTTTTATTTTTTACCTTAAATTCGAGGCGCTGGCATCAACCTATTGGTGTGGAATAAAGCGCCCATTTGGGGCAGTAATGTGAGCAACAAATTTTCAGCTCTCTCAATAGCTGTCAATGGAATAAACTGCAGATAAAAGCGATTTTATCGTGTTGGTAACAACAGTGTAGCGCAGTGTGTGTATCTGCCGTGGGGGATGACTTGAAACCATTTTGCTTGGCTGCACTTCTTTTCATTTCTGTTGTGTGTTTTTGAAAGTGCGTTTTTCGTCTCAAGCTAATGCCTAGTTTCAGCTTCACTTGCGCCATGGTGTTTTCTTGCAATAGAAGGCCGCGTAACACAGGCTACTTTTACAATGCTGAAGTCAACAGTAACATTGTAATTGGATTCGATGCAATATTCACATGCATATCTGAAAAGTAAAATGGCAGTCGTTCGTAAGTGTTGTTTTATTAAAATATTTCTAGATGCCTTTCAGCCAGTCATGGGCACGTTACCAGTAAAAAGTAACAGTGTTACAGTTACAGCTCCCCGGGGGAAAAAAGTAACTCTGTTACAGTTACAGTTACCGGTTTCAAAAAGCAACGTGTTACAGTTACAGTTACTGCAAAAACAGTAACGTCGTTACTTTCTCGTTACAGTACGAAAATTGGACACAAGAAATCACAAACCGAAACAATATTATTTTATTTGTTACACTATAAAGGTAAACCTGGGAAATTAGAAAAATTTAAACCCAAAGGGTGTTTCTTTTTTTGCGTCATTCGCCGTTTCAGCATTTTGATGTGCATAATTTATTTGCAATAATTGTTACAGGTTATAGAATCGACCGTTTTTCAAAACTGTTATCGGCCCGCGTCAGTGAACGTTTTGGTTTTTTTTTTTCACTCCGAAACGAATGAGGACACACATGGTCACATAATTGCCTTGTGGGATATACTCGGAAGCAGGCCTAAACATAGCAGGTCAAACAGCTTCGGAAGAATAAAGGGGGAAGGGAGACCATTAGCTTCTGGTGCTCTACGAGTGTGCGACGACCACCGCGGTGGCGTCTGTGTCCGAAACGCCAACTGTGGAAGTCGTGTTTACTCGATCGGCTCCGTTAGTTAAACAAGCGCCGGCTTTCTGCCCAATATGGGGATGACTTCTTTCAAAACTAAAGCGCGAGACACATGCGCGAAAAATCCATCCGATCCGACGTCCGATCCGGCAGTACGACTGCCTGATCCGAAAAATTTGGTCGGATCCGACGTCGGATCGGCGATCCGACGTGCGTCCAACGCGCCAGATATTTTCGGACGGCGGACGGATTGTCGGATGCGTCTAGCCAATCACAGCACAGCTAGCGCGAACGTCATGATGACGCACTGAAGCGCTCATGCATGGTGGCGAAGTTAGCGCACAGTGATTATGGTGATGCCGGAACTGGGCGGAGCCGAACGGATCGTCGTGTCGCATGCAAGGTCGGAAGCGTGTGTCTCAAACTGTCGCGTGCGGCAATCCGGAGCGGCGTTCGGACTGTCGGATCGGACGTCGGATCGGACGATACAGACGCGCATGTGTCTCGCGCTTCAGACGTCGGATCGGCGATCCGACGTGCGTCCAACGTGCCAGATAATTTCGCACGGCGGACGGATTGTCGGAAGCGTCCAGCCAATGACAGCACAGCTAGCGCGGACGTCATGATGACGTACAGGGTCTACCGGGACGAATAAGAAAACGAGACGGGCGACGAGAAGCCGGACGCGTGGATCCCGCTGACCCATTCGAAAAAGATGGCCCAGGCAAAGAATGCACGCGCTAGCGAGAACGAGCTCCTAACTTCGCGCGTGCGAGCTAGACCGTCAATCTGGGACCAGAGATCAATGAACGCGGACCTCCGCTGGAATGCTTGGATCTCCTGGGCGGAGCCGAAGGGATCGTCGTGCCGCATGCAAGGTCGGAAGCGTGTGTCTCAAACTGTCGCGTGCGGCAATTCGGAGCGGCGTTCGGACTGTCGGATCGGACGTCGGATCGGACGATTCTGTCGTCCATGTGTCTCGCGCTTAATAGGGATGAGGAAACGGCGAACGGCTGGGTGTAAAAACTACAGCACGGACATATCCCAGACACAGCCCAGACGGAATACTCGGAGACATCGCACGACCACCGACACCCGCAGATGGTCCCCACGAGAGAAGAGTGAGCCAAAGTCGGTGAAACAGACATGGTTTGCCGCCCCTACCTCCGCGGGCGCCGCTTCCTTTATCTCCCGGTTTCGTGCTGACTCGTCCGTCGTCTATTCTCGGTCGTGGGCTAAACCGGGCAATTTTTTGTTTGTTTAATGCGTGGCCACGCTTCTTATTGTTGCTGTTGTTTTTCTGTCAGCGAGGAGTTTGGAGAAAAATACTTCAAGATGGCAATTTCTTCATGTCCGCGGCAGTGGGTTCTAATATATATCGTAAGAAATGTAACTGTAACGGCCTAGACAGTTACAGTTACTCAATATAAAAGTAACAGTGCTACAGTTAAAAGTTACCAGTATTAAATAGTAGCGCGTTACAGGTAAAAGTTACCGGAAAAAGTAACTAGTTACCGGTAACGCATTACTAGTAACTAGTTACTGCCCAAGACTGCTTTCAGCCTAGTTGGACAAGTATTTCGCTCAGTACAAAAGCTTGGATATGATTCACTGTGATCACTTTAGTCATCCTAATATTGAGCAAAAAACAAACGTGTTAGACATCTTCCATCATGCCCACGGTCCTCGCAGGTTCGTCCAGCTGACAATTTATGCCGTCTGCGCACATCACTGCCTGGTACTTAACGACGAGCACGCTCTTGTGACCGGGAAAGTATGGCATCCTCAAAGCAGAGCGGAAAATGAAAACGGTCGACTAAAACTCTCTATTGCCGCATGCATGATCGAAAAGATATGCTCCTCCTTTCTTCTAGAAGATTCGCGTACACTCTTACCCCGAGCGTAAATGATAAGGAGGCCAGAATGACTGGGACTAGTCAGTCTCGCCCTAGCTCTTTCCCGGACATTCTATATCGAATATTCGAGATGCCGAGCATAGCAGATAAAGAGCCGAGCGCCGCATTGCCGATTCATAGACTCATTACTTCTCGCGATAGCTTGCTGCTGCCGCCGTCGATGCTCGCTGCTGCTTTCTTGACTTGTGTCCTTTTAGAGCGGAAGCGGAGCTCTTAGGCGCCCGTTTTCGGCTTGAGCGGCGTCGCCGTCGACGTCGCCGTGGCCGTCGTCGGTGTCACCGTCGGCGTAATCGCGCGTTGCATTATGGGTAAATTTCCCCGCTATATTTAGCGAAGCGATTTCTGAATTTAGCGGATAAATTTCCCCGCTAAATTTAGCGTAAATAATGCCCCGCTAAATTTAGCGAAAAATTTTCCCGCCAAGTTTAGCGGAAATATTACCCCACTAATTTCAGCGGAAATATTACCCCGCTAAATAAACGAATAATTCTTTGCGTTTAATGTAGCGGGAAATTTAGCGAAAATTTTCTGCTAAATGGGAGGGGAGGAGGAGAGGAGGAGGGTACGGAGGAAGAGGAGGGGCAATTTCAGTGGCTCGCAGTGGGGGACGGCGACCCGCCGTCTCCCACTACGGGGCGCCGAAATCGGAGAAGGGGGACGTGCGTTACGGTGTCGCTCCCTGTAACCGCCCAATCCAGTGCGGACTCCGTTGCTATGCGTCCTATCGCCAAGCCTCTCGAAATATGCACTCCGTCGCCATCTGTCGGCGCTTGCAGATGAAGTTTCCTAACCAGTTTCCACTGCTGTAGCGCCATCCCGTGGCGACGTTACGAACTTTAGATAAGTGTGCTCCAAACCAATCCAAGGCCATCGCATGTACCAGGAAACTAATTCTAACGTACTAAGAAATAAGAAACGTTGAAACAACTGATATGCGTGAATGGAGCCAAACCAGCCACTTTCTCACGTTACTGGTGCTCTGCCGCAAGCCAACGTTTTCTACAGTTACATTCAACAAGTGGCAGGTGTGGAAAAGAGTGTTGCGCGCAGGTAATTTAGGAACCCATGGTTATATATGCATGCTGGGGATCGAGAACTTCGACCTTTTAGTGAAAGTATGCAATTAACTTTATGTAACTTTTAATTTATATAACGACGGCTGCTATTGTGGCGTCCTTCTCCGTTTGGGGTGACTTCAGTGAAAGTTTCGTTGATCTGTGACGTTCGGTTTTTAAACGACCTGTTCGTGACACAGTTCTTGAACAGATCCGGCGCAAATGGTCTTAGCAAGAGATATTGTTCAACCACGAGAACGCATAACCCTGGGTCATGCAAGGAGACAATACAAATCACTCACTTATATGTTTAATATTAAGGTTTCAGTCAAAATAATATTCGTAAGTACTACCAAAAAGAACACTTGTTCGCGGGGTTCATTGGAGAACCAGATGGACAAAAGAACGCTTTGGCAAACTCCGGAGAGTGCTTTAAGGGGACGTTGCACCTGTCAACACTTGGAGGATGCGAACCGAGCGCTCCCGATTTGTAGCTAGAACACAAGAACAGGCATGAGCTTATGAAAAACAATTGTTCGGTTGTAAACTGTTCTAGCGAGCGAACGGTGACGGCGGACTCCGCGCTCGCTCTATGGTAGGCTTCGATCAACGCACTTTGTCCCATGTGGTCGGCCAGGAACTCCGGCATCCACGACTGAGGTACGCGCGCTCCTTTCGGCAGTCTTGTCGCGGACTTGAGAAGGCACTGCGACTTGGAGAGATAGGCTTGCTCCATGTCCACCGTGTGAAAAAACGACTGGCTCCTGGCCCGCAGCGAGGCTGTCCAGGCTCGATCTAGCGCGTGCATGAATTCGTGTACGATGATGCGACCCAGACTACCGTAGTTGATTTCCGGTGGCGCGCCGTAGTTGAACGCCGGTGGCATCAGGATGGCAGCTGGAAATGAGGCAAACTCGCCGCTGTGATAATAATAGGCATTGACCTTGCGGGTTTCGAACTCGATGTTTCTGGGGTCGGCTGTGGGCTGCTCGACGAAGTTGATCAAGTGTCGCATGGCTGCTGCGGCACTTTTCAAGTAGGCTTCAAGGTAAGGACCGGTCACATCCGGAAAAGGTCGGTAGTAGTCCTCCAAACCTTCTGCGGTATCCAGCCCAATTGGATATCCTAGCTGTCGGTTGATCCTATGGAGCTTGCCCAGGGTTTTGCGAAGCGACAATCCTTGAAGCCATTTCGACTTGCGAATTGTATCGTCGAGTCTCTCGATTATATTATCAGCCATAGTGTCGATATTGGCAAGTCTTGATTTGTTCACAAGGGGAAAGAAAGTGTGTAGGGCAACAGCATGCGAGTAGAACTTTCGCGTTTCCGTGTAGCAATACCATTCGAGACTGCCTTGTCTTTCTTCAATGTTGGCAAGACCGGCGACGTTCGATAGTAGTCGGAGAACTTCCCATGTTGTATAGGTGCGCATATCTTTCGGAGATATATCCATCAGAATAGAACGCAGAAAGTGGAAATCTCTGATAGGCCCACGAATATTGTAATCAACTGGCACTGAGAGATTCTCGGACATCATTCTGCTTTTGTTATGATTCATTTGAAACCATGATGACAGCTCAGATACTGGAAGAACGTAATCGTTTTCCCTGGAAATATTCGCATACTTAAGTCTAATTACAGTGTTTTCGAGCTCTTTAATTTGTGTGATGGTATCGTTGAGCTCTGCCGTTTCCGCTAGGCCGATTACGGCTAGTACGTCGATTACGTATTTATTATACTTATTTTTACTATCGATCAAAGATTCGCGTGTTTCGATCCACATTTTGAATTCGGAACTTGAAGAAAGCGAGAGCATATAACGGTTATCGAAAGACTGCGATCTAGTTGCACTCGAAGCAGAAAGTTTATATTTCGACGAACAATAGCCGGTACAAAACACGAACAGGATCGAATGTTCCTTCATCGTTAAATTGGAGATTGTTCGTTTTTAAAAATGTCTTGATGACCTCGCGGTTACGATCGCTTGCGTCAGGTGTCTGAAGGCAAATTTGATAGAAAGAGGCAGCCTTGTCGAATGCGCTTTGGTTTTTGCGCGGTGGTGTGGCCTCAGATAGGCTCCTGTGAAAAGCGAATGTCAGGTTGTCTCCCATGTCAGACACAGTGCTGTACTTGCGAGAACCGTACTGTCGAAGCACTTTACCGCACACGTAGTGGTAGAAGTTGTCGCACGGATTCTTCTGCGTGTCGATGGCTTTGTGAAAGAGCCAGGCCAACTTCTGGCAGTCCACGGTGCTGCAATAGCGCGTCTGAGGATGCCTTGTGATTTCATGACTTTTGTCTGGTGCAGCCAGCTTTTTGGCCAAATCGCCGACGATATTCCGAGAGCTGCGACGGCTCCTGCGACCAGGAGGCAGGAGCAGATTGTGCTCAACGTTGGCAAGCTCGTCACGCTTCGTGGTTTTTTTTATGTGGCTGTCGTCGGCGATAGGTGACACACTCTGCGTAAAAGGAAAAAGGCGTTTCTTCGAGTAACTCTTAAACATAACTAAACATGTAAATCGTACCTTTGGCGTCCTTTGAAATATTTTAATGTGATGTTTTAAATGACAGTGCAACGACGCTCCCGCTTTGAGAAATACCGCTTAGAGTTAATCTTGGCGTTCATAACCTACAAACCAAGCGTTAGCATTTTTCTCCCTCGCAATGGCAGACCCAGGAAAAATAAAGAATAACGAACACCGCAAACGTCCCCGACTTGCGGCTAGGACAAGCGGCCACATGATCTGGTCTAGATTATAGGCCACCAATGTTTATCACATCCAACTGCTGGTGCTGGCAACGAAAAGGGCAGGCACTGAGTTTCGGATATCGTTAGGGTACAGCTATTTTCGCCGTTAGTAAGTCGTCTCGACGGAAACGGTTGGTCCTCGAACGCTCCACCTGTGAACGCGCTCGCGAGTTGTTGTGGGCTTCGGGATGCGTTTCTCGTTAGTTTCTTCCACTCCAGCCACTGAAGTCGCAACGCAGCCAGCATTATCGACGATTCGGGGAAAATAGAAAATGGCGGCCGCTTAGGCGACCGACATTGTTGGCCTAGCCGGGCGTTTATGCATAGGACAGCGGAAGTTGCTTTGCACATCTTGCCACTCTTTGGTTCATTTGATAGATCGAACGGAATCATCTGGAGGAGTGTTCACAATGGCGAGAAGTCGTGAATGCTCTAAACTATGAGTGCGATCCGGCTACTAACCACGTGGATCTCATGTGGGCAGCCAACGTAGGGTACACGTCGCCCCCCCCCCCCCCCCCCCCCCCCTTGGAGATCACGTTCTGCTACTTGGCGCTTCTCCAGCAAGCAAATACATGGCTCTCATTTCACGGCGTACACCACTGATGTAAACAAGACTGCCTATATAACATTTACCAATCGGAATTTCAAGAGCTCCGAAGCTATATAGAGTGGACCCATGTCGGTTTTGCATCTCGTGCCCAAGTTGGCCCTACATTGGGCTGCCCACAACCACAAAACGTTTATTTAAAAAAAGAAGATCAGTATTCTAACATTTTTGCGATTTGCTCTCAGAAAATTAACTGTCATTCCCGGAAAACACAACAAAAGTTTCATCGTCGAGAACAACCTGCTAAGATAAGAAATTACAGTTTTCTCCGTTTCTCCCGTAAAGTCCCAAGCATTAGCTGGTTTCAAGCGATGGCTGCAGGTGGTGCCGCTCGACCCCAGCAAGACAAGCCTTGATCCGAGATGCAACCTATTATAAGCCAGATTAGTGCGCGCCAGCACTCGTGGTGTGCACGCGCCTTTTCTGCCCAAACGCTTCGAATCGGTGATTTCCTAAAAGAGTGAATTCGTTGCTATGAAGCGTAGCTTATTTAGTGGCACTAGTTAATTTGTTCAGAACACCTCTTGTTTGTTTTTGTTCTTTAGCGTGTGAACGAGCGTCTCCCTGCACGCGCTCTTGGCGTTGACTGTGCTAGAGGGGCATTGTTTTCTGCGTATTTTAAAATTTTTCTTGAGAGCGCGTGTCGTCGGCATCGGGTGCTACAAAGAATATCATCAACCTAAACACAAGGACACTGAGGCACCCTAGCCGCCCTAGCTGCGAAGAGCGAGGTGCCTCAGCGATGTCTTAGAACATGGGCGTACCAACCGGGGGGGCAAGGGGGGCACTTGCCTCCCCCCCCCTCCAGTTCTCGAAAGAGGGGGGCAAGGCATGTGTTTCGCCCCCCCCCCCCCCCCCCCCTGAAACAGCGGCCACTGGGCAGGGCAAACACTGGCCGGCGAGGCCCATGGAATAGGGTGTATTCACTGGCGGCCATATCTGTGTGCGCTAATGCTGAGCACGTGCTGATGGCGAGCTTCCACAGTTATTTTTCAACGTGCACCCCGCACCATAAAGATTGCCGGTCTTGGCAGCCTATTAATGCGAGCTCGTTCTGAGCATGCGCTCTAAACAGTGACCTCAAATATGGCGGCCAGTGAATACCTCCTATACCAAGGGCACCGCCCCCCCCCCCCTCCCCCCCGGCCCTGGGGGAGGGGGGGGGGGTCTTGTCTGCCCCGCCACTCAAAAACAAGTTGGTACGCCACTGTGTTAGAACCATCATACTCACAGGCTTTGAAACAGAACAGGCTCTCGCGTTTCCTGTTTGTTTCTCTCCGCAAACTAAGCGAAGGCGTAGTTTGTGAGATGAGATCCGTAAACCAGGAAGGAATGAACCTGGTTTTAGCAACGGTTTTAGCAATGGGATAACACAACATTTTTAATCCTGGTGTATGCAAACAGCATCATCAGATAGGGTCCAAACAGTAGCTGATTGTGCCACAATTGGGATAACATTTCCAACTGGTATTTCATATAATTTCACGCATTGTGGGTTTGTACCTCTTCACTGTTCCTGCGTCGCTAATTTAGAAATTATAGGAACAACTTACCATTAGATTGACGTCGGAAAAATGTAAGGCGGAGACGCTATGATGAGCACCCATTTCCATGCTCTGCGTCGTCTTTCTTTATGGATGATGCACAATTGGCGCGCGATGTAATTCGCAAAGAAAGTCAAAGGGACCATGAAATGATTTTTGTTTTAACTTCTCGCTCCTTAGCCTTAATCTTCAACTCAAAAGTGAAATGAGAAGTCACGTGGTCGTGACGTCCTTGGGAACCGGAGGCGATGACTCCAAGCTTCCACCGTGCTTTTTAAGCGCACCATGGAAGTAATTGGGGGTGTGTAAAGTTTATACAGCGTGTCGTTGGTCAGCCATTGTCATGGGCCAGTATGCATAATCCCGGCAGTCGGCACCTAATAAAGTAACTCTGAATAGACTATACAGAGTGTCAGAAGGGGGGTGAAGAGAACAAAGAAGATAGCATGGCGTTGTCGCTGCTCCCACCGCCGAGACCACTGGATACAACGGGTGACCTGTGGAAGGCCTGGCGCATCTGGAAGAGTGAGTTTAAGCTTTTCTCAACTGCAACGATGCTCACAACGGAGTTGCGTTTGTTAGCAAGTCGCTGCGAGTTTGGCGTGTTGGAAGAGCGTATGCTTCGAAGCCGAATCATCCTCGGGATAAAAGACAAAAAAAAAAAAAAAAAATTCACAACGCAACTACGCACAAATTAAAAAGGAAACTTTAGCTATAGTTCACGGCTGATCGAAGTTTCATGACTACATCGTAGGACAGCCCGAAGTCACTGTTGAATCCGACCACAGACCCCTTGAATTTATATTAAAAAAGCCCCTTTGCGAGTGCCCCCTCAGACTGCAAAGAATGCGTCTCATTCTACAAAGATACCGATAACCGTGAAGTTCAAGGCAGAAAAACCTTTGCTAATCGCGGACGCGCTTTCGCGCTTTCCAAGCAAGATCGTCTTGAAAGACGAAAAAGAGTACTTCCATGTGAATGCATTGACGTACCTTCCTATTTCAGACGGCAAGCTGAAAAGCATGTTGGACGCAACAGAAAGGGACCTGGCGATGCTGCAACTTCGCGACTACGCCAGCACATCATGGCCGGACTCGAAGGATGACGTACCGGATGAGCTAAAGCTATACTGGAACTATCGCGACGAAATTCACGTAGAAGACGGCCTGGTATTGCGAAGCAACAAGATAATCGCCCCGAAAGCAGAAAGAAATGAAGTTTTGAAGCTTTTGCACGCGGCGGACTGTGGGGAAGAAAAAAAAAAAAAAAAAACAGAACCAGGGAAGTCTTAATAAAGGAGGCGTTGGTCATATATGGCCAAACATTACGAGTGACATCACATCACTAGCACGCTCGTGCACACTGCGTCAAAAATACAAACCCAGAAACGTGAAGCTGCCAATGCGTAGCCACGACGTACCGACCCTCCCTTGGCAAGTGATAGGAGTCGACCTTTTTCATCATGACGGCCATGAGTTTCTCATTGTGGTCGACTCAGTCTTGTACACGTTACTAAAAAAAAGTAATCGATTACAATTACTATTACTCTTGGCTAAAAAGTATTCGATTAGATTACTTGATTACTCGACGGCAAAAGTAATTGGACATTACTTAAAGAAGTAACCGTTACTTTTCCCATTACTTTATTGTGTGAAGACTCATCTTTAGCGCTCATAACAATGAACTACTTCCAACCTATATTCACATTTGCACAAGTACTGAAGAAGAAAACTGGTTCCATCTTCGTGGTAGGTTGCACCTTCACAATGCGGACACAAGCATAGAATTCGTTTGAAGAAGTTTAATGATTTGGTGCGTTCGCCAGTGTGTGTTGTGTGCGTGTGTGTGGGGGGGGGGTGGGGGGGGCGGAGGGGGTTCTAGATCTTGTTAAGCTTGAGCAAGGGTTGTCGCTCAAAAGTTTACGTCGTCATTTATTATTCACATGTGGATGAGCTCGCATGTTATACAAAAGAGCAGCAGCTCCAGGATATGAAACGGATATGTGTAGTATCCATTAGCGGAAGAGATCGCCCCGATCCACTTCTCACACTCGAACATTGCTTGTCACAAAGACCACGTAGGGGAATGGGGAAATATTTCGACTTGCTTTGTTATATTTTACCATCCGCTTTAGCATTTATTCGGTTCTGGTTCTCCTACGGGCTGCGAGTAAATACCCTAAGCAGGATTTTTTTAATTTTTTTATTTCTGTGTGTGTGTGCGTGAAGGGGCTAGTTTGAACGAAGGACTTCCAAAGCTACATTCTGCTCCCTCAAACTTCGCCCTGAATGGCCTTTGTCACGCACTGTGGCTTTCCTGGGGCTTCCCACTCCCAGTCCCAGCTCGAAAAAAAAATGGACATTCCACCGAAACTGTACATAGAAAGGGATTGACCTCGTGTCCTACAGCTTCGAAAAAATCTTTCTTTTTTTCCGTTCGAAAAAAAAAGCAATTTTATTTTTGTCATTTCAGAAAAAAAGGCGTGTGCCGTGGGGGGGGGGGGGGGGGGGGGGGGGGGGGTCCCGTGAAAAAATAGTAACGGTTACAAGTAATTTGATTACTTCAAAAAGTAATCAGATTACTCTTGTGATTACTGCCTAGTAAAAGTAATCAACTGATTACAAAATTACTCCAAAAAGTAATCGATTACAAGTAATTTGATTACTTGTAATGCGTACGGTACAAGTCTGGGTCGACTACTACTCTTCTTTTTTTTTGAAACCAAGGAACTTCGCCCAGGCAACAGCGGCCACAGGGATTTCTGCCTGCACCGAATTATTTGCCACTCATGGACTGCCCGTCCGGATATGCAGCGACAACGGGCCGCCGTTTCAGCTGCAAGGCGTTTAAGGACGTTTTGGCGAGCCTGCAGATCCAACGAGTATTTTCAAGCCTTTACATCCCCCGTTCTAATGGAATGGCCGAACGCGAAGTCAAAGAAGCAAAGAAGCTTTTAATCAAGTGCTCTCGAGACCAAGTAAGCTTCTGTTTTAGCACTGATAGAATGGCACAACCTAGAGATGCCCACCTCAAGTCGGCGGCACAGCGGTTAATGCGGCGCCAGACAAGAACACTGTGCCCGTTACAACAAGTCTATAAAACCCGAAACCGTCTTAACAGAGGTAGTGTCAAGGTCGTATGAAGGAAATTCGAGACAAGCAGAGTCTTCGTACGACCAAACAGCGCGCCAACTTCCTGATTTTCCCGTAACCGTTTATGACAGTTTGCAGTGAAACTGAACTCCCGCGGTCATCGAAGTTACAACAGATGCACCCAGGTCTTACGTGGTCACCACTGAAGATGGTCAGAGCAAAAGACGTACGAGGGAGGATTCGCGATTTCTGCCGACTACTACTACAGTTGAAAATGCCCTGTCGGTCCACGGGAACAGAACAGCCGATACCTCGAGTCGACAGACACCTCTTGGGGACGACCAGGTTGGACACGCACCGTCGCCTGCAGATGAAGACGCGACCGCCGGAGCTACCAACGTTCAATCGACTACCCCAGAGCGCAGAAGTACGCGACTACGGAGGAAACCTCAGCGATACCCAACCTCGGAACGCAAGCGTTCTGAAGAGGAGGAAGATGTCATGGGCCAGTCATAATCCCGGCAGTCGTCGCTGTATCATCAAACGCGCCGAGTATATAAGCCAATGCTCGGCACCTAATAAAGTAGTTCATTGCCTGGCTCTGACTAGACTACTACTATTTCATGGTTGCGACGAGTCACTCGCTGCAGATGAGCAATTTACCCAGTGCGGTACAACCGCTAGCCTGGGGTCTTTAAACGTGCATCACACAGTAGTGATACACGACCGCACGCCGCTACGATACTCACCCAGATCGAAACGAGCAGGGGTAGGGGCCTGAACCCAGGGATCCTGGGTTCTGCAGCTGCTGCAGCTAAGGTAAAGCGCTACTATACTCTACTAAGGTAAAGCGCTACTATACTACTATGGTGTCAAATGAATGCTTTGGAAGCTCGATCCAGTACCCGCGCGCCAGCACGGATCAAATGATTGGCATATTCTATTTTTTAGACTGCTTGCCCGACGGCAAGCCTGCCTCCCACTGACGTCACAGCACTGAAAAGTGCGGGTATATTTGAATGTTGGTTTTTGCATCATTTGCATTTGCCGATTTCACAATAACTAATATGAATTTCGCGATACTAAATAGCATACTGGACACGGTAAAGGCCGGGGAGTCAGAAAATATAGTTCGTTGAGGTAGCTCAAAAAATCGCCGGAGTACCCCTTTAATGCACGAGAGCTTGTGCCGCCGAGATCTGCCCCAGAGCAAGGAGCTCGCGCTTGTAGCCTTTTCTGCGGTACCTCATAAGGTGAAACAGAGTATAGCTGCTACTATACTCGGCGACAACTTTTCTTGGCAATGCTGCCAAAGCTACAGAGCCGAAGCACGCTGTATTCTTACGCAGCTGAACACAGTCCCCGGGTCTAAATTGTGTTTTGGCTGTAACGTAAATTGTAATCTTAATATTCGTCATTTGAATAATAATTGTCACATCACTATGAATCTTGAACAATAAAAATATAAAAATGAACTTAGTTTTCTAGTTACTAAAGATCTGGTAGTAGGTAACAAGAGAAAAAGAAGGTAGAGGAGCACAGAACCACGAGATCATGAACAGCACGAGAGGGGACGATAAACCGACACCATCGAAACGGACGTGCCCGAGATCTCTTCCTTAAAGGGATACTGAACCAAGGAATTTAGTGTCCATAATAAGTGGCGCACGTTCTTTCCACGAGCCAGCAGCCGCCGGTGTGCGCGAGCACACGCAACAAAAATGACGTCAGAGACCTCCATTCGCGGTTAAGATGACAGTGAAATGTATGGGCTTCGGGCCAAAGGAGAATAAAGACAAGTTTTTCATTTACACAGTGGTGTCTGGTGTAAAAGATAAGCGATTAATTGGTCTAACAAGCACGTAGCTTTCACTTGTAGAGATGAAAAGCCTGTCTTTATTCTCCTTTGGTCCGAAGCCCATGCATTTCACTGTCCTTTTAAGCGCGAATGGGGGTCTTTGACGTCATTTTCGTTGCGTGTGCTCGCACACACCGGCGGCTGCTGGCTCGTGGAAAGAACGTGCGCCACTTATTATAGGCACTAAATTCTTTGGTTCAGTATCCGTTCAACAGATGGCATCTGCTCTGAGTTAACAGATGGCATCTGCTCTGAGCCCGGGTATGTCCACTGGAAACGGTTTCATAGACACTAAAGAGCTGTATAGAGTGCTTGCCTTGAATGCCAACGAAACCACAACTGAAAACGAAACCAAAACTGACGTAATGAAAGCTCGGATGCTTGGCGGAGTGATACATCTGCAGGAGCTCCGCCCCCCCCCCCCCCCCTAGCATTCCCTTCATTGCCAAGAAAAGTTGTCGCCGAGTATAGACCTTTCCAAGAAAGAGCGTATGGCCGGTGCCATTTCCAGTGTTCGTGCGTATGGCGCGTGCTTTGCTCGTTTTCCGGAGCGACGCACACGCGCGTGCTGAGCTGTGGAGATTGCACGCTGGGCTGTGCATTTGTAAACATTGGAAAGGTCTATAGCGGCGAGCTTCCTCCCGCTGCACGCACCGAGCGAGCAAAGATAGCAGTGATAGCTTTCAGCGCATTAAGGGCTGTTTATACTCCAACGTCGACGAACGCAACGCGCGCCGACGCAGACAAGACGTTCGTCGGCCACTACGTTGCGCCGAGAAGCGCCCGAACGATGGTGTTTACAGTCCAGCGCAGACCAACGCTGGTCCAGCGCGCCCCGACGAACTGCCCCACTTTACGCATGCGCGTCTCCGTGGCAACCGCGTCGTCTCTACGGGTTATCTATGGGTGGTAGCTTGCGCCATCTAGCCTAGAGTCAATCGGTCAGTGTGGTTCGTCCTCATGTTGTCATGTCACGCTTCAAAACAACCATTCGGGGTAGCGGTTAGCAGTTCAAAAACAAGCAAATAATGGTGATAACGAGTGCAAACCAGCATTTATTTTCTTCTAAATGCCACACAAATGTCAACGAAAAAAAAAAAAAAAAAGAAGCCCGATAACCTTTGAATTTAGCTGCTTGCACGTTCGCCGGAATCGTGCCAAGCGACTCCGGCGATTTCGCCGGAGTCGCTTCGAAGAAATCTATGCACTCGATATTCCACAGAAACCTCTTTCTGACAGGTAGCCGGTGTGTTATCACCATAGTAGACCTTCACGCTGACTTAAGAAACGGACACCGAAGAGAGCGGACGATGCCTAAATTACGCAATGTACGCGTTCGAAATTGTAACGCACTTTACAAAGTCTATACAAACAATACAGGATTCAGTCCAATTGTCATCGCGTATCGCTACTATCGTTTACAAGCTGAGACCATTTACAAGCTGGAACAGCCAAATTCGAAAATTTCTGGCCGGCTAAATAGTTCAGAGGTTTCCGTGACCGCCGTTCCCGTACATTCGACGACGCTTTTTTGATTGGGAACGACTGCCGGTGAGTGCGACTGGCACATGATTATAAATAGCACATGATTATAAATAGCACACACATTAGGTCATCCTTAATTCTAATAAACCCTACCTCTGGCGCGTCATCGAGCTTCCAGCTTTTGCCGGCACCCCAACACCACGGCCCACCACCACCGGCTCGTTAGGTCGATAGGCCTATCGAGAATCGAGGGTAGCGCATCCTCGGAGCGGTCCACGTCCACGCACAAAATTGCCCAGTCAAGCGCACGAACGTTGAATACGCACACCAACACGGGAACACGACAACAGCACACGACACACGGCAAGAACGACAGGTTCAGATGCCAGAAATCAGCATCTCGCACACTCTGACTGGCCCCGACGCCCCGCCATTGCCCGCCAACCGGATTCCCGAATGAGGCATTCGCGCGAGAGCTTCTGGGATAGCCTGCGTCGGCGGCGCCGACGTCCAACGTTGAACGTAGAGCATGTCCAAGTCCGTCGCAAGCTACGACGTCGCGCGTCGAGCTGCTCAGCGCGGCGCCGCGTTCAACTTGACGTTGGAGTATAGACACCCCGTTCGCAGACAGCGTCAACGAGCGTGAACGAGCGCGTGCGGTCGTTGACGTTACGACGGAGTATAAACAGCCCTTAAGAGGCGCAATGCCGAAGCTTGGGGAGCGCCGAGCGAGGGGTAGGCCACCCACCCTCGCCCGTAGGCTCACTTTCAGGCGGCGCTGCCTGCACCGCGAGCCACGCGCTCCTCTGTTCGTATCCAGAGATGGCTTCGCTCCTTCGTGACCGAGACGACCGAGAATGAGATTTGTACGTAACGTGTTACAAGTATAACGAATTACTTGTTATCAATTACATTCAATTGCCACTTTGTAACGCTTCAATTACCTTGTTTTTTGTGGTAACGTTCGCTGTAATTGAATTACGATTTGTCTGTAACGAATAACGAGTAATCAGTTATACGTTTCCGAAAGATATAATATTATTCAGTCGAGCTTTTTAAATAAGAAATCGCTTTGTTTTTTGGTGCGTCACTCTTTTATGTTGCAAGAACGTTGTACACTTTATTGCCCCCTAATGAACTAAGAAACGATACCAAGATAAAAGAAGGACTATAACGTCAACGCGCCCTGCGACGTTTTGACTGTCGAGCTCGACGGTCAAAACGTGTCTTGTTTTGCGTCGCAACGTGGGAAGATGACTCATGAGAACTTTGAACGACAATTTTCTGGTGTTGAAGCTTAACAAGGTGTGAAGGACAAAAGGAAACAAATTGTGACACTTTTAGCATAAGGATGGCTTTTTGATTTCGTAATGAAAGTTTAAAAAAGTAACATGAAAAGCAATTAATTGCTTTCTGTAAATTTTCCAATTACTTTTGTGATGAAGTAATTGATTACTGTAAGCAGCACATTTTTCAATAAAGTAATTGTAACTACAATCGGTTAGTTTTTTTCAGTCACGCGTACAATACTGCTTTGAATAGACCTCTCGCAAAATCCAAGCGATTTTAGCGACGTAGTGCCGCGCAAAGCACCTTGGGAACCCATGGCTCACGGTTTCGGTTTTGATTTGCCAACCTCAATTCACGACATCCCGTCACGACTAAATACAGTGCATGCATTTTCGGATCTGTTACATTCTATAAATTTATAATACTGTGGGTATTGCCTACACTTTCGTATAAAATGTACTAGGACACGTGTTTTGGGGGTTCCCGACGTACCAGAATTTGTGCACAGGTAGAAACAGGAAAAAAAAAAAACTGCACTGGACCGATCATCCTGTTCTTTTGTTTCAATATCCTAGGCTTCGTAAAATATTCATGAAGATGATTTTGATCTTTTGTTTTGTTAAAGGGTGATTTCCAACTTTCTGGGGACCCGGCAATATGCTCAATCATTTTATACAGTTCTATGAAGCTTATTTTTTTCGTATAAAATAAATAAACGAACGTTCGGTTTTCCCGCAGTACAGCTTTTCTTAAGACGGAGGTGACATCGTCGGTGAACTGTAGGTTTCGGTAGACTTTAGTGGCCATTGGCGTAGATGGCGCGGTGGGCTGTAACGGTGGTGTGAGAGCGTTGTACCGCGTTGCGACTGCGAGTAACCAGGCCATTCGTGCTTTATATGCCACTTGCCAGGCTACTCCAAGAATTCGTTGCCACGATCACGCGAAGCACGGATGACCTGGTGACACGCGGCTGTTTGTCGACGCAACGCAGTCAACGCAGGTCAATGCAGTCGACGCAACGCAGTCAGTATGGACCGCTAGCGCACATCAGCTCCGAGCACGTGGAGCGAAAGCTCGCGCTGGAGAACCCCCTTTTCGATCTATAGTCGGATGCAACCTGAGAACAATCTTTTAGCTCCACCCACAAGCGCATTGCGCCCATCTGAAGTGCCTCCGCCGTCGAGAAAGTAGTTCGCTAGCAACGTTGCTTTTTCCTCCTCCAGTAAACGTGTCTTAAACTACTACAATATTTATTTAATTCATTCAGGACGTTTAAATAAGTTAGAATACGTTTTTGTCAACGAAATAGCTGTTTAGTAAAGAAAGAAAGTCATGTCCAATGTACCGTCTTCCCAATTCATTTCCTGTCCAAGATACTGTCTAACATACAGTCTTCCAGCGCCTTCGATTGAGGGAAAGCGAAGCACTTATAGTTCCTGCAAATAATAAAGCGGGCGCGAGGCTCAGCAGTGCTAAGCCTCGCGCCCACTTCGAAATTTTCGTTGGCGATAGCGTCGCTGGATTCTCACGTTGTCGCGCAAAAACTGCTGCAAACGCAAGCCGATACCATTAAGATTTCGTGGCGTAACCTCGGGCACGTAAAACACGGTGCAAAAAAGCAGAATAATTGTCACGAGAAACTAGCGTCGCGTTGCTAAGGCCAGCAGCCATGTTGAGCTTTTTTTTTTTTTTTTTTTTTTTTTTTTCAAAAGGATCGCGATTGGTTCACGGAATCGTGATGTCATGAAAACGATTGGCTGGCGTTTCTCGGCGTAGGATTACATTTTCCTCTGAGAGGCATTTCCGGTTTTTTCTTAGCTTGCAACCGACTATAGATGAGCATCGTACCGGCGTTTTTTTCTTTTAGTTCAATTATTTTTAATATTTTTTTTTTAAACAGTAATTAATACATAATAAAAATATTTGAATACAAATTAAATTAATATGGGGGGAGCGCGAGCCCAACTTCGGGCTAAAACGTCGTCAGCATTACCTTGAATACACGTGACTTTTATTTCAATCGTTAAACTCAAGTTACAAATTGTCTTCACAGTTCCTTTAATTGATCCGTGAGCCGGGATGGTCGTGCTTCACTTTGGAATGATAGCCAAGCCACCCTAAAGGAATGGGACGCGGTCGGCCGCTGGAGGTCCGTGTTTTAGTGGGGGCTCTCGCGAAGATGAATGGAGGAAATGCAAGTAAGCGCTGACTTATTTTTATGCAGTGCTGAGATGCACTACTTCGTCAACGGTGTTATTGAAATCGAAACTATGCCAATCCTCTCAATGGCCAAAACGGACACATAATTCAACACACGCAGTGTTACCTGCAGGGATATTTGGAAGTATTCTCTTGTTTACGTGACAGCTATGTTGGCTATCGGGCGGATGGATCTGGATCTGGATCTATTCCCTTCTTAATGGGCGGAAACTACAGTACGGATTATCTCATATGTGTCCTAGCCATTAATTGTCCTTAGAATGAGTAACTCCCGCTCCCCCGCAGGATTTCCTTCTCCAATTCTTTAGTCGCCGCTTTATCGTCTCAATCACGTTCGCACCGTTCCCCCCTTCTGCCGCACCAGCCGCGCCCCCTGTATCACTGGCTCCCATGTCTCCCTCTTGCGGTTGGCCAACGAAACCGAGAGCCTGTTTTGGCGTCACTTCACTTGGTTGGAGTGGCCGTAGCATCCTGCACCTCAGCACCAGGTGTTCCATGGTCTCCTCCTCTTCCCCACAGATGGCGCACATCATGCTCGCCTCGACTCTCCCACATTTCACCTGCAACCGCTTCGTTCCCAACATTCCGGAGCGAGTCTCGAAGAGCAGGCTGCTCCCCAGTGTATTATCGAAGAACTGCTCCTTGCAGATCTTTTTGGGGCTGATGTAGGATGGAGTGCCGGCTTGTCAGCTGCCCTTTTTTCCCACCTCCGGTTCTCCACAGCTCTGACCTGCTCACGCAGCTCCTTCAATCCTATGCTTGTATCTTCCAGCCTGTCGATCGACGGCAGCGGCACCCCATACTTGTTCGACAGCGCACGGGCTCTCCTCGTCCATCGGTTTGCTGCCCCGGTGTAGAGTAGGCACCTCTGCATCTGACGTACCTACCGCTCCTGTCCGAGGCCCCAGGCGCGCACTTTAAAACTGAGCTTCGCCACCGCCTCACGCGCTTCGAACGAGGACCACCCGACGTCGTCCTGCACTGCCTCGTTTGGTGTCGTCCCATGAGCGCCGAGAGCCAGCCTTCCCACTTCGCGTGGCCTCCCCTCCAAGTACTCCCGCGTGGCGGCTGACGGACACAGCACCGCGTTCGCGAACGTCCGTCCCGGCACCGTCACTGCCTTCCATAGGCCGCGTACCACCTCCAATCTATTAAATGACCATAGAGCCTTGACCTTGAGCACGCGTTGACCCCCTCGTAGCGCTTTCTCTCGCACCCCCTGCTCATACTCCGCCAAAAAGTCTGGACCCGTTGACAGCCTGACTCCCAGGCAGTGGCGTCACAAGGGGGGGGGGGGGGGGGCGGACCGCCCCGGGTGCAGCGCTCAGGGGGGTGTCACAGAGGGCCACGTGGGGGGGGGGTAGTCGCGGCGGGCCGCGCGAGAGCGGAGGGCGGGGGGGGGGGGGGGTGTCGCGGCGGGCTGCCGCCCCGGGTGCCGCTGACCCTCGTGACGCCACTGCTCCCAGGTAGCGGTATGCGGACACGAACGGAATGCTCTTCCCTTGCAGGGTTACTGGCTCACTCTCCGTCCGTCCTCCCAGACTCCCCCAACGTAACACAGCACATTTCTGGGCGCTGAACCGTAGTCTCAGCCGGTCCCCATGCCGCGTACACGTATCCAGAAGCTGCTGCAAACCGGGCCTTTAGCTCGGCGTCAGCACAATATCATCTGCGTAAAGCAGACCTAGGAGCGTCTGAGACACCTTCCGTCCGTCTAGGATGAATGACACATCAAAACCACGCCCACATCCCTCCAAGCCGGCCTCCATTTTACATAGGAAAAGCATGAAGAGCAGCGGGGACAGCGGACAACCCTGCTTGAGACCCCGGCCTATAGGCACCATCCCTGACCGCATCCCCTGCCACTCCACCACCACCTTCGTACCCGTGTACAGTTCTGGCAAGAGATCCACCACTCTCCAGGGAAGTCCTTTGTTGCTTAACGACTGCCACAGTGCAGCCTGTTCGATCCAGTCGTATGCCTTCTCCACATCGAGGAAGGCCCGTGCGTGCGTGCGTGCCATCACAATGCACTGCGTGAGAACAAACAAGTTATCCTACAGGCGCCGTCCTCTGCGGAACCCATTCTGCAGTTCGCCAAGGATTCCCTCTCTTTCCGCCCATGCCTGTATTCTCCGCAGCACTTGGGCGAAGACTACAGTCTGTGCAGCACCGGAGTCACCGTGATCGGCCTGTACGATGGTAATCTACTCCTTTCCCCAGCACCCCTATACAAGAAAGTCATTTGACCGTGGCGCCTGTCCTGAGGTATATCTCCGATCTCCAGCATTTCACTGAAGCACTCCCTCAATGCAAGGCACTGCCTTGGGCCAAGCTTCTTGAGAAGAGACGCTGGAAACCCATCCATTTCTGTCGTCGTGCTTGCCTGGATCCGACCAACGATTTTCTTGAGCTCCGCCTCGCCGATAGGATTCAACCACTCATGCGAGTCGACCTCCTCTGTCCCTGGCTTACCCTCTACTTCGTCCACCTCACCTTCTTGTCTTCCAAACGCGGCAGCGACCTGCGTCGCCACAAACTGCAGACCCTCCGTCTCTGATAGGAGGACTTCTGATTCCAGGTGACGCAGCAGCTGTTTGGGCGTCGCATGCCTGTTAGACATCTACATGTGTCTCCAGAAGTTCCTTGGTGCATCCCGACCACTTCTTCTCAGATTCTCCAGGAACCCTCGGTCCACGTTGCGAAGCTTCTCCTGGATCAAGCTTGCCGCTACATTCTTCTTGTTTCTGTAGATTTCCCATTGGCTCCTCCGTGCCTGCTCGGGCCACCGGGCTCTCACCGGTGTCCGATGTTTGCGGCACGCGTCCTTTCTGGCGCTGATTGCAACCCGTACATCCAGTCCCACTATTGTTTCAGGCTGTACTTCTGTCGTTTGCCCACCCTTAGCCTTTTCTTCTTCAGCTCCTGTCGTACACGCCCCATTATGCGTTCATACTCTGCCTCCGGCGTCACCTCCAGTCGCTCCGCAATCTGGTCGATGTCTCGTTCCGTAACAAACCCCTTGCACTCGTTGCCTCCCCTCTCGTTTTCTCTTCTCCCGTCAAATTCAATCACCACAACAATTCCAACACTGGGATCCCCATCTTCATCAATGACCATCCTCGTTAAGCGGTCGTACAGACCAGGTAACATGACCGCGAAATCTATGCAAGACTTCCGGTCCCCCGATGACCACGTGGTGAATCCCTCGCACTTCGGTTGCAAGTTCCCATTGACCAGATTGAATTAATCCACTGTTTCTAGTAACTCCTGGCCGTTGGCATTGGTGGCCCCATCCAGGCTGACCAGGTGTGCATTAAAGTCCCCCATCAAGAGGATATTATACTCTCCATGGAGGTATTCTACGTTTACTCGGAGGCACCCCCCTAGCTCCCTATTCCAGTCCTTGGCAGTTCTTCCTGTCCACATGTAGACCACCGCCACTGCAGTCTTACATCCTGCTAGCATCCCCGTCATCCAGAGGTGTTCCCGGCAACTCGGTCTTGCCCTGACCCATCCTTGATCCGGCGCAAAGAGTACCCCAATGCCTCCTCCCCTCCTCCCCTCCTCTCTCCTCCCTATCTATTACACGCCTCCCAGCACAACCTTGAGTGTCCCGGTGGCATTTCCGCTTCTCGAAGGTGGGTCTCCACTGTACCGTACAGCTCTATTTCTTCATCTGCCATTGTCTGGAATATCTCCTCCCACTTGCGCTGAACCCGACCACCCTGTATGTTCAGGAAGGCTAGCTTTGTTCCTCTGTTCGCTCTCCTTCGTCGTCTTCTTTTACGCGGGGCTTCGTTTCGGTCCTCCTTCGCCTCGTTTGTTGACCGTTGGTCCCGCCGCCTCGCCTCGCCTCCATTTACCACCCGCGTCCGCTCTCTTGGTGAGACTACCTTTTGTTTCGGTCTCTCACCAGCTGCTTGACCACCTGCCACAGCACTTCCGTGCTGAAGACCCTTCTCCTTCTTGTCCCACTCTCTTTCCAAGGCATATACGGGTGCATGTCTTGCCCTAAAAAAGGGGCTACCACCTCGGTTAGTGCTCTGGCCACTCGCCGTACCTCTTCCTCAGAGTAGTGGAGACTCTCTCCATCAAAGCACCTCGTTCCTAGACCCTTAGCTAGGTTCAGAAAACGTGCCCCGATTTTTTGGCACAAACTGTGGAGTCGTGCGTTTGTTGCAACCGCGTCCGCTTTTATTTCTCTTCCTCGGCCAGACACTTCCGGTACCGAGCAGATGATCAGTTTTGTTCCCTTCTCTGCCCATACCTCTTCCAGTTTGGCCGTTATGCTCTCCGCCACTCCCTGCAGTACTTGGTTAAATCCTCAGTGTAGCACGTAGGTTCTTGGGACAACTCGGTGATAAACCTTGAAGACCCTTATGTAGCATATCAGGGAGTTCAGAATTTGATTTTGTTTTTTTCGGCGCTGCACCTGTGTTTTGGGGTGGGGTCCAGTCAATGAGCTTCTCCAGCCGATGACGGAGCAAGAGGACGATTGGTGTCTGCTTTTCAGCAACCTAGAAGAGGTTCTACGGCGCTGGTACATTCCGGGTCGTAGCCGGCGGTTTGGTAAATGTTTCGCGACGTCGACAGCCTGCCGGGTTGTTGGGCGAGTTTAGCGGCTCATCGCTACTACTTTGTGCCGCTGTCTGGTCAAGTTCCCAGGGAGCGCAGCAGACTTGGATCTTATATTGCGAGACGTTTATAACCTCGGTTCATGTGGGAAGTTTTTTTTCGACTCTAAACAATATGGATGTAACGGCAAAAGAGGTATATTTGCATTCACAATGAAAACTCGCTGACGTAGTAGCGTGCGCTTGATTACGTTGTAAGGGATTACGCCGAGTTACGATCCACTAGCCACTCGAACATCCTTACTTTCAAAGGGGAAACCAATTCGCGAAGAAGCGTTGCAATCGAAATACTAATCAGTGATCACGGATTTCCTGGCACCTAACGATAGTATCACAAGGTAGCTTAAGAAATTATAGTTCAGTATTGCTATGTGATTTGTGCTCGACTCTTCAGGGCTGTCTACATATGTGCAGCGATACAAACTTTCTAGAGCAGAGATGTTCAACATCTTTTTACGGGCATCTATTACGTTTAGAACCCAACTCAAATTTCAATCTAGCGCTTTAAGTAGCATGCTAAATGTAGTGGTTTAACTTGCATTCGCAGTCTCATTGTACTTTTAGTGCCAGATGACAATGGTTTCACTGTTCACACCAGTTCAAATGCGTCAAGTTTGTGAGCCTTCGTAATCTGGAAGCCAGTACTTTTCACGTTTCTATGCTACGGGCGCACTCCAGAGGATGCTAGAGAAAAGAAACTGGGCTAGTTAGCGACAGCCAATTAAAGCAGCACTGTGCAAAACACACCTTCGCTCAAAAAAAGAAAAAAAAAAAAAACCAAACGACAAGGTGCTTGGTGTAATATGAGAAAGAAGGTTAAATATACGGGTTAGTTGAATGCGGAACCAACTGGCCGCTGCCTTTCTGTTCTTGAAAAAACAGTGAGTGCGCAGGCGAGCTGGTGGATGTTGATCATGATGTAGAAAACCCGAGACTGTGGTAAAAGTAGGGAAACTTGGTCGAAGAAGAAAGACAGGGGAAACGACGTAGCTGAGTTTGAGACAAACGTCTCAAACTCAGCTACTGCTTTTATTTCCTCAATTTCTTATATACCCACAACCCAACCGCCACCACCGACGTCACAAGGTCAACCTTTGTTATGTATACAATCCTACCCACACTGGTCTTCACCTCAACCGTAAACGGTGACCTCAATCCCAAAAGGAAAGCTTACGACCTTGAACAAAAAAGCAAACACACCAAAACAAACACACATTTTCAGGACAGTTCGAAGGTGATCAATTTTGACGAGAGAGTAGCATTTGTAGATCAGGCAGTTGATAGAATGGAATGTCTTCTAGATAAGTCTTATCCAGCAGAACGAAGGAATTTCCGAGGCGTGGTTTCAGTTAAGAGAGAATTGGAAAGAGGTTCGCTTAAAGTACTGCAGACAGATAAATCCGGAAAGTTCGCTGTCCTTCCGTCGACGATGTTCGAAAGAAAATCGTCTGATGCTTTGAGTTCTCTTTTGTTGAATGGAGGGGAAATATTGGCAAATTGAAAAAAAGTGTTGTAACGGTTTTAAAGGAAGATGGGTTAGACGCACTGGCAAAGAAGGTTACGAGCCAAGCAGGAATGACGTTAAGTCATTCCTGCTTGGCTCGTAACCTTGGCTTGTCTCGGGTTTTCTACATCATGATCATTTCTGTTCTTCCTTTCCACACTGGAACACGCTCCCGCCTATCCAAGGATAAAACACGTGACGCTTTTGCGCTGGCTAGAATAAAACTAGAAATCCACCAGGTTTTTGCTTGCTAATCACACTTCTATTAATAATAACAAAACGTATAATTATATCTTGCACCAACTGATGTCTTAAGGAAAACGTGATGCTGAAGCCTCGCCTTAAGATGTCTTCGGTATCGCAGGAGTGGGGCACGGATTATCGAGTAAATCGTAAAAGGAGGAACCACCGAGAAGCGAATCCCAAATCCTCCTTGAGAGTAAGCGTGTTTTCTTCCTCCTCTTGCAGACTGTCATCACGCTGCCTAAATACCTAACGATAAAAATCGACGTTTATTGCACCACACACAAATTGACCGAGTACTCGGTAATATCTTCTCCGAAGTGCGAATCATGCCAGGCACGGACAATGTCTGAGCAACTGAGCCTCTGCTGATTTTTCGTTCAGTCGCAGTTCAGCTACAATATACACGAACTCAACGTCATTAGATTAGCTCAGTTACGGAACTGCTCATAGACGCTGCATGCAGGAACAGTACCCCCCCTCACTCACCACGACTCGCCCGGCGTCGCTCGACGCGCCGCCGGACGGCTGCTTTGGTAACTGAATCGGGATACGTTCGTTTCAACGTTACTAGAAACGTAAAAACCAACGGAAAAGAACTCTTTTTGTAGTAAATTTTATTGAAATTTAGTACAAAACGGGGGCCCGTGATGTTTTCTAATATTTTTAGTTTGCAAGGTTTTGCAGCACAATTATATTGTTTTTATGCAACCATGCCTCAGCGGTGATTTCAGGTAGCGCGTCCCGACCTAGGCGCAGTTTACCTTGGGGATATGTCGCGGCGCGTCCGCTGGGGAGACGGGGGTGGCACCCCTGTAACCCTTTCTACCGTATCTGTTTCGGCTCCGAAATGGCCGATTGAAGCCAAAATGGATGTCACGTGCAGTTCCTCGAGTAACCGCTGCGGGAGAAATGGCGGCGTTGTGATCGCCATTAGGCGCTGCAGCTGTGCTCTTTGGAACGCACAGTTACAAAAGGAAACTATAGATGGCGCTTAGGTAGCGCAATTCCTCCTCTCCCCTCGTTTTCCACCTTTCCATCGACGGCAATTCTCCTCGCCCACTGTCCGCGCCACGCCACGCCCCCCGCCGCCATGTCTGAGGGGGGCCCGCAAGGCGCGCGACGGCGCGCGCCTGTGTGCTGGGCACAACCGGGTGCCGGGCCGTTCATGTTATTAGATACGGCGGATTAGATTTTTTTTTTTCAAATATAAAGAGAGTTTTGTTTTCTAACATGAAGAAACTAGCGTTTGTGCACCTTTATAGACCTTTCCACGAACGAGCTTGTGGCCGGTGCCATTTTGAGCGTTCGTGCGTATGGCGCGTGCTTTGCTCGCTTTCCGAAGCGACGAACACGCACGTGCTGGACTGTGAAGATCGCACGCTGGACTGTGATTTTGTAAACATTGGAAAGGTCTATTGGAGTTATAAAGTACGGGAAGACGTCTTTATCGGCAAATACAATAGCACGAGCAGAGTTGGAATCGCTCGGGCGTGAAGACAAGCTTTCTCCAATTCCGCTAAACGCAAACGATTAAAAAAAGAAAAGCAGTTGAGTTTTTTGGAACATTGGCATGTACTGGGAAAATATATTTCGTTTACCCGTTTATTGCAGCAAAACCTGAGAGCAGGCCGACGATAGAATGCACCTCTCCCTGCGTCTAAATAGTTTCGTGGGCAAGGACTGCGTTGATATAGCGGGAGCTCGTGCCGTCGCTTTGAGCATGAATTGGGCACGCGCCCGCAAGGCTCGCAATCCTTAGCATTCGCTTTACTAAAACGTTTTAGCATCTTGAACGAAGTGCATTTGGAGAATCGGCATCGCTGGAGTTTGGCAAATAAATGACGCCACTATGCATCGTGTAAAACAGGACTTTTCGGTAATGTTTAGTATCACCGATCGTTTTGTCAGTCCAGCAGCTTGGTTTGCTTCATACACATTTTACAAGCGTCGAATACTACCTGCAACTGTGCACATGCGCGCGGAGGAATATGCGACGTCTGCTGTTTACGTGCCTCGTGTATAAAACTATCCGTTGAATAATCAAATACACTCACTTGTATCCCCTCCGTTAAAATGAAAAATAGCTTGTGCGCGGTTGCCATGCCAGCATGTTTCTCAGCTATCACATATATTAGTGTTTTGACGTTCTCACGCTCAAGGTACACCCTTGAGCTCACTCTCAAAACGCAAAAGCTTTGCCGCACACCCGCGGGCGTACCTTACTGCGTGAGTTACAAAACGAAGGCAGAGGGATCCTGCAGCAAAGCCTTTTAAATACAAGAGCAATTTTTTTTTATTGTCAATAATTGATGTTTTATTAATCACAAAAGACAGATCACATACAAAGATGAAGACAAGAAAATATTCACCGCTACAAGGCAAAATATTGCATATTCGGAAGAGGTGGGTGTGAAAAAATGAAAGGATCTGCATATGGCTTGAGTTTCTTGAGGCCAATCTTTGTCAAGATCACTGCCACAAACTGATCGTTCGTGAAGTGATCCTGAAAAATAAATGCAGCATCGCATATTTTTAGTTTCCATTTGTGAAGCACCGATCGCGGAAATATGTTGCACAAACAAAATCGCGAGGTGCTCGGTCGTTGGTGATTCTCCTTTCACTGACGCAAGATGCACGCGGTAACACTACAACCCTCTTTATTTTAGTGGCACCCTAGTCTCTCACGCATCATTCTCAACTCGGCCGACTCAATGCAAGCGAGCTAAGAGTGAGCGAGTCAGTTTCTATGATGAAATACGCGCGAAAAGACGCGTCTAAGTCCTTCGTGCCGGTAATTTAGTTCCGTGTTTGTCTCGTCTCATGATCGTACAACGCTATCTTCATCGGCGAGACTGAAAAAGACAGGTAATACGATTCAGAGTTTGACAATGACTTACCTCGCAAAGTCTCCCTCGGAGGCACTCGAAACTTTTGCGACCGATTCGGTGGAGCCATTGTCTTCGCCGTTGAAAATTTTTCTTTCCCGTCGGGACGGCAAAAATGCTTCTTTCCTTTCGCAATGCTGTTTGTGCAATCTACAGCGCAGCATGATGGCATCGCGTTGCCGCCGGGGTTGTGGTAAAATATAAAAAAACCTACGGCCGGGCCGCGAACAACGGAGCCGCCGCTACGCCTGGCCCAGTGATGCCGTTGGTTTCGAGCAGACGACCGAATCGCGCGGGATCATGGGAAGACAACGGTCACGTGTCGCGCCAGATCCAATTGGAGCGAGGGGGAAGAGAAGTTTTGAGAGAGAAAGGGCATCGGCGAGGAGAAATTTCTCTTCCCCATTTCAGACAATGGTTAGCGCTACCTTCAGTATACAGGGGCCTTACGCCAGGCGGATTGAAGTGAGTGAGGGGGGTACCCCCCTCCGCGGGAGTTCCACAACTGAGGTAATCTAGTAACGTTGCACGGACTCAACTCTGTGACGTCACGGCGCGGTAGTGGCGCGTCGGGCGCACTTCCGGTCTGGGGGTGTGGGCAGAATTCCCCATGCCAGACGTGTATTCCTGCGTTGTTTTGAAAGGAACCAGACAAAAACCTGCCTTCTCGATAAAATGCCGCGACTGGGGCCGTACCAAAAGAGTCGAGAGAGGTTTGAAGGTCAGTTTTTACGTGCTCGGTTCGTCCGAGAATCTGGATATGTGCCTTGAAAAGGGTGAAGCAGACGCCGTCGGACAACGATTGCTTGGGCGGGAAGCACTTTGGGTTGAATTCCCGGATAGTTGTGGTCATCAGATTTATTCGTTTTTTTTTCAACATGAACGCCAGAAAACAGTCCAATCGTGCGGAGCACCTGCGGACTACGTTCAGTGCGCCTTTAAGTTCAAACGGCCGCCTGATCGTTCGAACTGTCGTCTGCTCTTTCAAACGTTTCTGCTTGTCGTCTGCTCTCTTAGACGACGCCGGCCCGTAGACCAAGTGTTGGCCCCGTAGTTGCGATAAGAAATGCAGGCCTCAAAAGACTAAAGTTTGAAGGTTGGTAACCAGGCTCGATGTAAATAGTAGATACAAGGAGATGTTGATCATTGTTACCAGTGACCATCACCGATTTGTTGTGCCTAATTGACTTGGTCCGATTCTGCTTGCGATTTTCAGTATCGACGTCGCCCATCTCAGCTACGGTTCACGCTTTTGCAGCCCGAGCGGCGTCGCGACTGAAAATTGCGAGCGAAATCTCATCATGCGAATCAGGCTTTAGCGTACATACTGCGGCGTCTACGCGGAATGAATCGCCACATGTCACATTATTCACGCGAAGTTTTGCAAGGTAACGAGCCTCGGTAATTTCGCTGAGGCCGCTCAAGTAGTCAGACATTGCCAGGAAGACGTAGAATCAACAATTCGAACGCAAAAAAATGCAGGGGGACTCACACCGACGCCAACAACATTGCATTTCAATGGTTTGTTTATGGGTGACGGCGAGCTTATTGCCCACACCCCTATCGCGCATGCGCGGCGCCGGTGGCGTCCGCTAGGGGCGCTCCCGTTTGTTTGTAAACATGAGTTGGTGTATACGGCTGGTTAAGCCGTCGAAGCTATCTATTCCGCCCAATTGAAAAAAAAAATCAAAACAAAATAAGATGGCAGAGTGGCTTATTGCTTATCTCGACTACTTCAGAGCTTTGTTTGTTTTTTTTTAAATATATTTTGAAAAACAAAAGTTGTGTAGTTCGTTATGTTGGATGAACGCCATTAGGAAATGTTAAAGAAAAAACTGGAATCCTCTCACTTTTTTTGTGATGTAATTCATCCCAGAGGCAGAAGAAAAACAAGGGCCAGGTTAAGGGGAAGAGCCTGGTAAAGAAGAAGGTTAATTTACCTTTTACCCCAGCGCGCATGTCTCAGCGCACCGTTCATCCATTTCAAGTTTCTCGCCCACGCACCCCCTTCTCTCTCTCCTTGTCCTTGTATTTTTTGCGCTTCTTTAGGTGTAAACCCCAGGCGCAGTGGCGACGCCTTTTCCCTGAAACCAACGACGCCCGGGAGAACAGACTGGAGCTTTGTAGACAACCCATGCAAACCGTCTAAGCAAAAAGAAAAAAAAAAAAAGAAAAAAATGCTGCGAGGTTTGAAAATTTATTCTTCGCTGAGTTGGAACCCGTGCGCTAAATGCTAAAACAGTTCGTCCGGAATTAGCGTAGTTACTGCAGCGACAGCTGCATTATTTCTATCTAGTCTATTAAAGTGAAACTGAATATGAAAACTAGATATCTACATAAACCACAGATTGTCAAAAAAGCAAGCAAGACAGTCGTGGTTCTGTACATTTTGCCTTTATTTGATCCCTTCAGATGCATTCAGTACCTCTCACTACGAGACTGTTATGAATATAGGAAGTCGCCGGATGAACGACCTCGCGCTGCTTGGATGTTCAATCATATGCAATTTCTTACTTATTACCTTTATGTTTCATTTTTGCAACGAAGTTGCGGCACCTTTTATGCACGTTTGTATGTATGTAGTTACAAACTCTCCGTTTCTCTTTACATATTTTTAATGCGCATCGTCGCCACCAATGGTGCTTATATTAATGGAAACATAATGCTTACAGATCACGAATTGCTAAAACGTCAATCGACGTGCTTTGTTTTAATACATTTACGTTCTCTGCATATGTGAATCTGAAAAAGAAAAACATTATCTTTGAGATGCTGTGTTTAGCGACATTTGGTACTAATGTCCGACAGCTATTCCACCGGAATGATACAGTGGCTCGATCCCGCTCAAGCGTTTGGGACGCATTGAGGTAATATTTTAAAGGTTAAAAGCTGTCGAGACAATAAAGAGGACCTTGTAAATAAGCCATCTGGATGTTTCTGATTGATGAACGGCGTTTCGCTAAAAGACTTAACATGGCAAAGACGTCAGCTGACACTAGGATGCTTCCAGAAGACTTCGTTTCAAAAGCCTGTGCATAGCTACTGTTGACTGCAAAAAGACAGATAGATTTAAGATGCCAACTTATGCATTACGGGGGAAACTTGCTTCTGTTGCTGAACTATCAAGAGGAATACTGTAAGTTGTCGAGTTTGATTGTGGTTTGTCTTCCTCGATGAGGTCGAACTGTGTCAGTTGAAGCCGCGTGTCACTTCCGCCCACGCTTGTGAAGGTTCCGCTGGATATGAACTGAACCTGCCCACCTCCGATGGGTTTCAGCAGCGGATCTTGAATCTTCGAGATGTGATAAAACCACAGAATAGAACCATTTACGGGTCTTGTGTAGGCCACGGCGAAGTTGCCCCTTGCTCTGATTTCGGCAGTCCATGGTATTTCCTGTCAATACGGAGAACAACGTTTGCATCAAAAAGAGCGAAAATAACATTTTGTCAAGGACCCCACCTATTTCGACGGCTGAAATTATATTTAATTTTATTCTAAGTCAGAGTGATGCACAGGTTACGAGCTAATGGGGACAATCAAGAAGATACAAAATTGAAGGTCACGGCTTTTTTAAAAATCTTTCTGTACATCAGATACCATCGCCGTGACCTTGTTCTTTCAGTATGCGTACATCTGTATGTATTCTAGAATATGACTACGCTCTGACTTAGACTATTAACACATAATGTGTTTATGATGTGGATTTTATGGGAAACACGTTATGCTCGAGTGTGAGGAAAAAGCGTTACATGCAGGTCAAGACCCCATAAAGCATACACATCCAATAGCAGACATATAGAGGCCATGGCTCGTCATACTTAATCATACGTAATATAACTAGGAATACTTATTTGTTACAATAAAAATATACGAAGTGGCTTAGTAAAACGCGAACTCCGAACCGTGCGATTCGCAGCCAGTTCGACACCATTTCTCGGAGCAACTGGAGAAAGTGAACATCTAAGCAAAGGCCAAAACCTAAGTATGACACACTGGAGCCTGCGGTATCCCAGGCGATTGTCGGAACGGATTACAACGCACCAATGAATAGCTCGGTAGGCGTATGACGTAACATAGCAAAGCAGCCAATAGAGCGCGTAGCTGGTATGACAGGCCTCTTCCCCACTAGTAATTACTTAAGCTACCACAAGGGGCTCTTCGCAAACCAAGAGAACTCTAGGCGCAACGCACACCCACTGAAGCAGCAGAATCCACGGAAACTTATGAATAATGCCTACTCCCGGCACACTCCCCTCGTTAATAAATATAAACTTGTTTTAATAATTATGATAAACCCGGGACGTACCTGACTGTGTAGTGTGTGCAGCACACCCGAAACCACCCTAAGGTCTCCACAACTAAGAATAAAATATCATAACGCACGTATAATAATGCTCGCACGACACATTCTGCGCTTCCCGTGTTTATAAAAGTTGTAATTTCATATATAATTTTTAAATAAATTTGATTTGTTATAGCAGTTAGTCAGGGCAACTCCCTGCAAGATTTGATACAAAAGCGTAATATAGTAGCGGGCAGAGATAAACTCTGTTTTAGCTCATCATGAAACGCAGAAAGGGCTAAGGGCAAGGTACCAGTGCATTGAAGACCTTATCGCAGCTCGTGCAATCCAAGCACCTTTAAAAGAATAAGGGTGGCGATGTGGGTTAGTTGACTCATACTGGCGAAAAGGCAAACAGCACACAGCAAAACGTGGACTGAAGGAAGTGCAAACAGGACAAGCGCTGACTCTCAACTGAATTTTAATCACATGAAAACAAAACAAAGGAAACAGCAACCCCGCCCACGTCACATGATACATTCACCACGTGTCCAAAAAAAACAATCTCTTTACTACTTAAGCCCAGTGACGTTTGGCTTACGCAGTTGGCGCCAACTTTGATAGTTGCATGCGCCTCTAAAATTTCTCTGTTCACTCTGTCCCTACACTTGCCAATGATACCAGTCTTACTGAAGATAGGTTTGCACCCACATTCATGACAATGCAATGGCAGATGCCCCCCTACAGCTCCCACCACTGATCGCAACGACAAGTCATGCTCCCGCAGTCTGTGATTAACACATCTGCCCGTCTGACCGACGTAGGCTTTTCAACATGTTAGTGGAATCGTGTACTGAACTCCCACCTTGCAAACAACATATTCATTTTTATGTTTCACCGAGCAAGCGGGGCCTTTGTCCTTCTTATCGCCAACTCTCGCGCATAGTTGCACCAGCTTACACGGAGCGGAAAACACCAATGGCACATCGTACCTCGAGGCAACTTTTTTCAAGTTGTATGAACTTTTATGGAGATACGGTATTACGAGCGGTCTCTTATTTGGCCTCTCCCTCTGGGGACGGGATTCCCCCTTGAGTTTCTTTAAGAAACCCTGCGCAACGCTCAATAAAACCGAAGTTGGGAAACCTGCCACTGTCAGTCTCTCATCCTGCCGGGCAAACCTATTGTTAACCACATGATGACATGACTTCTCGAGTACAGCTTGTAGGCAAGACGGGGCAATGCTTCTCTTGACCAGCTTGGAGTGCGATGAATCATACGGAAGAAGACCCTTCTTTGAGCGTGGTTGATAAGACCAGCAAACATGTTTAGCGATAAATTCTAATCTCAAATCCAAAAATTGTAGGTAAGCCCCATTCTGAAGTTCGTGAGTGAAAATGAGCCCCTCCGAATGGTGTGTGAAAACTTCTAAAACAGACCTCACCAACATCTGCCTCACATATGCCCTCCAACCTAATAAACAAAACCAAAAAAGTCATCCACGTAACAAAAATGTTTACAAACGCGCTCGTCATCCAGTTTATCAGATATGGCCCTATCGCGCTTGGCTTCGCAGTGTGTCATAGATTATCTTAGTACTGGTGCAGTCACAAATGTGGGGGGGCTTTTCCATAGATGCTGAGGATCTTTTTTATTCCATCCCTCATAGCGCTTTCTTTGTCTTGGTACGTGAATGTATTGAAAGAAATGGCGAGATTGCCTTCCAGAACGCTAGCGGTGTGTGTACTGATGGGTTTTTAGAGCTGCTCAAGTTTTATCCTATAGACCCCTTTCGAAATACTGCCCTCAGTGGGCAGCTGTGGAATCCCTGCACAATGGCGGACTAAAGCCGCAACGTCACGGCACACTTTATGCGTTTGTTTGGAGTAGAAGAAAAAAAAACACACCCACAGAAAAAGGTGATGAGCGCAGTGACGTTGCGCTTTCCCCGCTGTTCGATTGGCTCGTCTGCTCCATTGGCCACCGCGCTCGGAACGTTCGCTATCTCATGGAATGACTTGCACGTTCCCCGACGCCAGTTTTTCCGCCATTATGCAGTGGTTCCGACCTTCTAATAATCGGCACGCGAATTTCGAAAGGGGTCTATTTTACGGTAAGCTTTACGGTCAGAAAAAAGGAATTTGTATTGGTTCGTCTGTGGCGCCTGTGCTTTGTGATATTTTTTTTTTTTTAGCCAAGTGCGATAGGGCCAAATCTGGTAAATTGGATAACGAGAACGTTCGTAAAGTGTTTCGTTAGGCGGATGACTTTGGTTTTGTTTATTAGGTTAGAGGGCATATGTGAGGCAGATGTCGTGAGGTATGTTTTAGAAGTTTTCACACATCATTCGGAGGGGCTCACTTTCACTCACGAACTGCAGAATGGGGCTTACCTACAATTTTTTGGATTAGAGATTAGAATTTATCGCTAAACGTGTTTGCTGGTCTTATCACCCACGCTCAAAGAAGGGTCTTCTTCCATATGATTCGTCGCACTCCAAGCTGGTCAAGAGAAGCATTGCCCAATCTTGCCTACAAGCTGTACTCGAGAAGTCATGTCATCATGTGGTTAAAGATAGTTTTGCCCGGCAGGTTGAGAGACTGACAGTGCCAGGTTTCCCAACTTTGGTTTTGTTGAGCGTTTCGGAGGGTTTGTTAAAGAAACTCAAGGGGAAGCGCCGTCCCCAGAGGGAAAGGCCCAATAAGAAACCGCTCGTAACACCGTATCTCCATAGAATTTCACACAACTTGAAAAAAGTTGCCTTGAGGTACGATGTGCCATTGGTGTTTTCCGCTCCGTGTAAGCTGGCGCAACTATGCGCGAGAGTTGACGATAAGAGGGACAAATTCCCCGCTTGTTCGGTGAAGCATGAAAACCAATATGTTGCTTGCAAGGTGGGAGTTGTGTACATGATTCCACTAACGTGTGTAAAAGCCTACGTCGTTCAGACGCGCAGATGTGTTAATCTCCGACTGCGGGAGCATGACTTGTCGTTGCGATCAGTGGTGGGAGCTGTAGGGGGGCATCTGCCATTGCACTGTCATAGATGGGGGTGCAAACCTATCTTAAGTAAGACTGGTATCATTGGCAATGGAAGGGAAAGAGTGAACAGAGAAATTTTAGAGGCGCATGCAATTATCACACCAAGCGCGAACTGTGTAAGCCAAACGTCACTGGGCTTAAGTAGTAAAGAGATTTTTTTTGACACGTGGTGAATGTATCATGTGACGTGGGCGGGGCTGCTGTTTCCTTTGTTTTGTTTTTATGTGATTAAAATTCAGTTGAGAGTCAGCGCTTGTCCTTTTTGCTCTTCCTTCAGTCCCCGTTTTTCTGAGCACTGTTTGCCTTTCGCCACCTTTGAAAGTGAAGAGCTCGTTCTATATGCCTGATTTGTATTCCAATCAATTAAGCGGACGACGATCGAGCCATCCAATATGGCGGCTGTAGCTGTAAGACTAACCCCACGGTTTGCCCCGTGCGATCAGCACAGTTTAATCAGGTGATATCATGTGCCATGAAACAAAGGAAACATCCGATCTAGCTCATTTTTCATTACGAACAATTGTGCCGAGGATCGCCGAACGAGCTCGCACCAAATCGGGCGTTTTTAGGGACGACCGAAAATAATCCCTGGAGAAGGAGAACAACACTAAGAAATAGGGGGTGTATAGGGCTAAACTTCTTGTTCCATATGTAACACCCTAAAACAACAATTCGACGATCAGTCCACAGACGTCGAACCGACGATACCAACTTTCGCAAGCGGCTTGATAGTCGACCGAGGCAGCTTATTAAAATAGCTAATGTACGCATTAAAGGCTACAGGAAGACAATCAAGGTTTTTTTTTGGCCCTCCTACAAAACCTCAGTGTTTTTATTTTCCTCTAGCCTTTGACACGCGCGTTAGCTTTTTAGCACGTTATATCCAACAACTATCAAGCCGCTCGTAAAAGTTGGTATCACCAGCTAAACGTCAGTGGATTGAACGTCCAAATGTAGTTTTTGGGTGTTACATATGAGACAAGTGGCGTAACCCTATAAACCCCCTATTTCTAAGAGTGAAGGAGGACGAAGGAGAAACACGGAACTCCAAACAGAGGTAGGTAGGTGACTGATGCGTGACCGAAAATATCCGCCCGGTCTTGGTTGAAGATAAAGTAAGTAGGCAGGCGAGCTGGTTGATGTTACACATTTTTGAAAACCGGAGACGACGGACGAAAATAGGGGACATTGAGACGTTTTGTGTGTTGTCCCCTTTTTCGTCCGTCGTCTCCGGTTTTCAAAAATGCGGTCTTGGTATCGAACAAGGGACCTCTGCATGTGTTTGTCCTTGTCCTCCTTGCTCCCTTTCTCCAGGGATTATTTTTGTGAGTTTATGTTTAGCTCGGCTTGCACCTTTGCATTCAATTGCACTATCGTCTTTAGGAAGCTTTTATGCTTGCTCAGGATTTGTTCAGGGTGGTGCTGCTTGCGCTGCAGTTCTTGCGCCGCCTGCTACACAAGTCGATACCTTGAGTCGAATCTTAGGCTTTTTCACTTTTTTTTCATCTTCGCAAACGGTGGTGAAGACAGAGTCGAAATTGTTGCGTTGGCGTGAGCAATCTCATAGAAAGAGGTTGCAATACTCGCAGCTCTGAGCCCTTATGATCGTTCCGCAGGCAATGAGAATGCGGCATTAAGCATAAGAATACAAAAAACAGACGTGAATAAATTGATTTGTTTCTTAAGCTGTCACCGGTTAGAGCAACTTTTCGAAACAGCATGCGTGTCTTTAGTCTTTTTTTTTAGTCTTTATTTATTTGGCTCTGTTGAGCCGCGGCACCGCGGAAAGGCAGCAGCCCGTACCATGGCCCGATAGTACACTGTTAGGAGCGCTCTCTTGGCGCTAGGAACATTGGTAAACTTGATTTCTGGACTGCGTTTTTGTCCAAGTTAAATAATTTGTGAAGTATTCGAGTCACCACATCGGTGTTGAAACCTGAATCAACATTTAGAACCGACGAACGCTACAGACTGAGAAAATTCCCTGCATGAAAAGCTAAATAAATTTAGCGTTGGTGCTTTTGAGTGTACGAAGTGAGGTAATCATTATAGTTCTTGGTGCCGCGCTTTAGCATCTTAACGGAGCGTTCATTCTCTGGTGGTTGATTCATGTACTGTGGCTCTAGGCGTCACTGACTGGGACCGCGTAAGTATTGCCACGCAGCCTTTATGTGAGAGTCGATAAACATTAGTGCATGTTTACGTTATTTTCGTGGAAACAATGGCTAGTTCGTCCCAAGCGTTTTGTGCAGAATTGTTGGTAGTATGGGCGCTTTTTGCAAGCAAAACATTTTACAGAGTAACACGTTGCGCGTCACTGCTCCTGGTGGAATGGCACCAAGTGTTGATATAAAGGATTACTTGCGCACGCAACAGCCAAGTGATTTGTGATGTTCTGCCGACATCTTGGTAGTCGGGCGCGCCCTGCATCATGCTCTTGCTTACTGAGCTGTAAAAGTCCCATACAGGAAGATTACAGCCCATCTCGTACAGTGAACATCTGATCATCCTGGAGCACTTTAAGTGCAAAACATGTAATACGGACCAAGTAGTTTTCTCTCGAACAAGCTGAGTTTCGGCAAGCACGGATAGCGGCAAGGCGTTTGCTGCGCAAATTTTATTAATCATGGTATATAAATCGTTCCTAGCACCAGGTTTCCTGGTTCATTCTGGCCAAGAAAATTACTCTGGTTTATAATGGTAAGGAACTTTATTTGCTTTAATAGATTGCATTCAGCACGTGAACAGATGAGAACCGGTTTTGAAAACCTTTAGATTTAGTAAAGAGACATAATCCATTTACACCGCTACAGCCCAGGCACAGGGGATTTGGGGATTTGCGGCCACTCGCTTGGCTGAAACGCTAATCTTGTCTTCCACACTTGCAGTTTCATCAACGAGTTATCTCGAGCCCAAAGTGAAGAACAAGCGTCTAAATCGTTGCCGTATCGTGCTCTCCTTTTACGTGGCATTCGACGGCACTCAGCGCCCTTCTCAACGGATTTATGGAGCCAACTGGTTCCCGTTACGACCGCTTCACGCCGCTCGGACTCTATAATCGTCCGAAAGTTCTACACCCCCGTGTCACGTGCTTACGTGACTGCAAAAAAGGCTCGTCAAGCCTTCATCATCTGCGATTTTGTCTTCCACACTTGCAGGTGAGAGTGCACGCTTACTCTTTTCTTGAGTTGAATGTTTTATACTACCCGGCCGAAAATCCCAGTGTTCTACTTTTGTTTGTACAGTGCGTGTTGGCAAATCATGGGTGTCGATGTTTGTGTTTAGCGAGCAAGAATAGGATGTTTCTTCTCTTCTAGCACCTGAAAACGTATAAAGTGGAAGCGTTTTTTGTTTTGTCCGCGAGTTCTTGCTGTTGTTCCGTCGATCAGGGTTGTGTTAGCACTCGCGTGGTTATGTTCACTCCTCATCTTGTCCGGAGACGTAGAGATGAACCCCGGCCCCAAGAATGCTCCCGACCAGCCAAATCTTGCTACGTTGCAAGAGAAGCTGGAAGCTCTCCTCCTAAAGACTGAGTTAAACCACCAAGAAGGTCAGTCAAAGCTTAGCGCGATCACTGTAGGGGTCGGTGAATTAAGCGAAAGGGTCACGAGTCTTGAAAGAAAGGTTGAGTAATTGTCGGGAACTAAAGCGGAAGTTACTAGAGTCTCTCAAGAGCTACGCTCGCTGGAAGAAAAAGTCGAATCAATATCGTTTAACTTTGAAACTACGCAAAACCTTGCTAGCGATCTCAGCGCTTTTGATAACCGTATCTGCCGGAATACTCTTGTATTCAAAGGCATTCCAGAGGAGCTCAGGGAAATCTGGGCTAGATCTGAAGAAATAATAACTTGCTTTTTCAAAGACCACTTGGATCTAGAGGCAGGTTAAATTCAAAGAGCCCACCGGGCAGGTAGAAAGAACGCAAGCTTCCCCCCCCCCCCCCCCCATCATCGTAAGATTTCTTAGCTTCAAAAGTAAGCAAACGATTCTAGATAACACACACAGTTGAAAAACTTAGCATTCCCTAGGTATGGATTGAGGAAGATCACTCGCCATTGATACGTGAAGCACGCAGAAAGCTTTGGACTACGCAAAAACGCATCGTGGTCCCCCAATCACGCGTGCGTCTAGTGTTTGATAAACTTTTTATAAATGACAAGGTGTTTTTGTACAATACCAAAGAGATCCCGTTGTTGAATCGCAACGGACCATTCCAAGCCAAAATACAAACTGACTAAAAAGGAAAAGTGTACGTCTCATGATTTGTCCTTTTTTCTTGCCACAACCCCGACGTCGTGTTAGGAACGGAGACTTGGCTTCCTGATAATATACTGATTAATGAGTTAGTACTCAACCATGACTTTGCGATTTTTAGAAAAGATAGGATACAGTCACGTGGTGGTGGAGTTCTTATTGCTGCCAAAAAAAATTTGCCTGCTGTTCCCTTTCTCATTGATGACAACATTCAAATAATCTGGGTGCGTGTAAACGTCGCTTCCTCGTTCATTTTAGTAGGTGCATGCTATCGACCGCCGAACTCTTCGTCTGATTTTGTTGATCACCTGTATACCTCTATGCAAGGAGGTTATAATGGGCAGGAGGTGGCGTCCCTATCCCCAATGCATGGAGCGAAGTGTAACGGAAGTAGGCGTGGCCACGAGCCGCGACGAGCATTTCTTGACCAATGGGAAGCCTAGTGAGTGGGCGCCGCCATTAATTTCGGTGCAAACAACCGCGTTGCGATGACATTTCCGTGGCAACGCGATTGTATGCACCGAAAGTAATGGCGGCACCCACTGTTATTTGAAACGGGAGACTTTTAAACCGGTATGGTCGGAATTGGTTGAGATTATTATAAACGAGCGCCTGGTTGCCCAGCAGAAAGTAAGTGACTAGAGTTGAGACGCTCTAGACGACGCACCGACTGAATCGGTGTCGAACAGGCGAGATTTCGAGCCCAACACTTGCCTGACCAGTAGGACTAGGAAGTCGGCGTGTAGCGGACGCTCTCGACACCGCGCGACCGCGCCTGGAGCGTCGTCTCGAACGAGTCGTCGTAGCGCGGCTTTGGAAAGCGATCGCGAGTCAGTCATCGTAGGCACGAACGCTGAGAAGGGCATCGCGGGTTGAGAAAGCCGTACAAATTCTGCTTCGAGAAGATGTTGGTTTCACTCCGCCGTGATGAGTATTCGGGTTCGCATCGAAACATCTTTTGGTGCGCCGATCGAATCGAAAGCCAGCCGCGACAGCGAGCAGACGAAGCAGACCGCATGCACGGAGCAGACGTAGCCTAAGCCTAACGACCGAGCGGAGAGCAGACGATGGGAGCATGGTTGCATTTAGTTTGGATGAGAGAGCGTCGGTGCGCGGGGCAGTCTGGGATTGGGTTGTTCTTCCGGCGTCGCTGGGTATGATGTCATGCCGGGTCCTGCCCTATTTAAACGTCCTTGACCTCTATGGGAAATGTTATCTCTCGTTATCCAAGCTTGCCTGTTATTCTTTGAGGTGACTTTAACTTTTCCCGGGATCGAAAGGACCACTGTTAATGTATCTGACGAATGTCGCAACAATTTGCTGACATCCGCCTTTCTAAACATCTCGCAATCATTTTGCCTGACCGAAGTAGTACTTAAACCCACTCAGGACGATGCAATTTTAGATTTATGGTTCACTTCTGTGCCAGAATATTTAAAAAAAGGTCACGTGCCCTTGACAAGATCATTGACCACGTGGCCGTCCTGATTAACGTCAGTATATCTGTAACTAATGCTCCCTTACAGTCCAAGGAAATTGACGACTTCTCTAAGGCAAACAGTGATGGTATAAACAGTGTTTTAGAAACTTTTATTGCCGAATTTAACTGCGATTTCTTCTCTCGGTCAGTAGAAGAGAATTGGCAAAGGATAAAAAATAAGTTTAAAGACATACTTGCTACATTTTGCCAAAAATTACTATACCTGATGCACCAGAAAAGCCGTGGTTTATGAAATCCCCGAAAAAAATGCTGAACACTAAAAGACGTCTCTTCAATAAGGCACAATCTCGGAATACTGACGAATTATGGTCTCAGTACGATACTCAGGCAAAGCTGTGCAAACGTGGCACCAAGGTTGCAAAATCCAACTTTTACGGCAATGGTTTAAAAATCTGATGCAAAAAATCCCAAGAAATTTCGGAAAATTATTAGCCCGCCTAAAGACAGAATTCCTAATTGTTTCTTAGACCACCATGGAAACGTAATGTCACCGAGAGAGTGTGCAAACAAACTTAATGAGTACTTCGGAGATGTTTTTACCGAAGAGTCTTACCCGCTGCCCCAGTGTGATTTTGCACACAACCATTCTTTATTATCGAAGATTAAAATTGACCCAGATGGTATTAACAACATCATACAAAACCTGCCCCCCCCCCCCAGTCTTCTCCTGGTGCCGACGGCATCAGTTCCAAGCTTTTAAAACTTACACAGCCATATGCCGGGCTCCTTCTTGCGCAGCTTTATCAAAAATCCTTAGACCAGAGCATTATACCGCATGACTGAAAACATGCAATCGTCAGTCCAGTTTACAAATCTGGTAGTAAATCTTTATTTTGTAATTTTCGATTGATATCTCTCACCGGTGTCCCATGCAAGATTCTTCAGCATATTTTGTACGCTCATATAATGAACTTTCTTGTAGACAATGATTTCATTTTCATAAATCAGCATGGCTTCAGGAAGAACCGGTCTTGCGAAACCCAACGTTTTGAATTATTAACCGATTTACACACAAACATACATTCGCGAGTTCAGACTGACACTATTTTTATTGATTTTTCTAAGGCGTTTGACCGCGTGCCACATAAACGCCTACTTAAAAAAACTTGAGTGTCTTAATGTTGATAGTTCTTTAATCAACTGGATTCGGGGAATTCTTGACCAACAGAACACAGGCAGTTTCTTTTCATTGTAATGTTTCTTCTAGTATTATGTTAAGTCTGGAGTTCCTCAGGGATCAGATTTGGGCCCCTTGTGAGGTACAAATAAATGAATGAAATGAAACGATGTCATTTCACGCCGCGAAAATCGGACGCAGTGAAACGTACGGAATAAACCCTCTTGCATAAACTTTTAGAACCTCTGTGCCATTTTAATACATAAGCACCTTTGTCTCAATTGTGTTTTACAAGAATTTTAATGCTTGCATTCCAAGTTCAACTGAAAAAATTGTTGAAACTAGGAAGACCTTCCAATTTTGTTTAGAAACATTCCTGGGTGGTTTTATATGAAATCGAACACGCTTGGCAGGGTGGGTCTTTTGATTTGTTTTTAAATATATGTAATTGCCCCAGGTATGTAAAAAAACAAAACCACTTTAAAGATATTTTGCTTCCCAAAATGTATTAATGGAGCAGGGTGAAAATCTGTTCTTCACTCCGTGATTTTTATACCCAGTCCTGTACGCTGGTATGAATAAGAAAAACATAAAAAAACTGATAGCAGTTTTTTGTGTGCTAGTAAACTGTGCCGACAATTTTTTTAGTTTAAATAAAAACACTTTGGTATTTTGTTTTATTGAGGTAAAAAATGCCAAACATCGCCTCTTTGACAATTCGGTAGCATATTCAGAGACTTGTATCTCATGAGTTATTATATCTGTCGTTTGCCAAATACTATGCGGGTGTAGTCTCATACATAAGCTATCGACAGGCGTAAATTTAGTTTATTTTATTTTCACGGAATATTTGATATCAAATTTGAAATATCGTCAAAAATTAGATTTAAAATATTTTGAACCTGCTCTATAAAAGAAAAAAAAAACTTTTTTTATTTTGTTCGGCTTTTATCATTCATGCCGATCATATTAAATTTTAATTGGCTTGATGCGACTTCCCCCTTTTTTGTTGTATCTTCTTGAAAAGTGGTCGAAATCGCACCCACGCTCTCGGAACGGCCAAACGCTGTTTCCGCAGGTCGTCTTTGCTGCAAAGATTATACTGCTTATTTTTCTACTCAAATGCAGCGGATAAATTAATTTTGATTGAGAGCACTCGTGCTTGGCTACATATTGTATTTTCTTAATTTTGTGATGATGGCAACTGCCATTCATTAGTTCGATCATTAGCAAACTAAGGAATGACCCCGGTCTCGCTACATGAAGAGCTCGTTGCGTTTTTTCCGGCCTTTGTGCCCTGGCTTTACACACCGGATTATGGAAGATCCGCTGCACCGCTTACGATCGGACAAAGGAATTTCAGTTGCCATCCTTACAAAATTATGAAAATACAATATGTAGCCAAGCACGAGTGTTCTCAATCGAAAATAAACTTACCCGCTGCATTTTAACAGACAAATAAGCAGTATATCTTTGCAGCGAAGCCGACCTACGGAAACTGCGTTTGGCCGTTGCGAGAGCGCGGGTGCGATTTCGATCACTTATAGAAAATATACAACAAAAAAGGTGGAAATTGCATCAAGCCAAATGAAAGTTAATAGGATTGGCAGCAATAATTAAAAAAAATAACGAAGGAAGGGGGTTTTCGCTAAAGTTTCTTTAAAAAATCGGTAAATCTCATTTAAACGAAATTTCAAATTCTATATAAAATATTCAGTGAAAACGAAATAAACTATATTTATGCCCGTCGGTAGCCCAGTTATGGGACTACACCCGCATAGTATTTGGTATGGGAGAAGTATAAAAACACATGATTTACAAGGCTCTGAATATGCCACTGGACTGTCAAAGAGACGATGTTCGGCATTTCTTATCTCAGTAAAAAAAATACTAAGTAATTTTTAACTAAAAAAGTAGTCGGCATTGTGTACAAGCACAAAAAGTATTACTGTCAGTTGTATGCTTTCCGTATTCATGCCAGCGTACAAAACCGGGAATAAATATCACAAAGTAAAAAACAGATTTTCGCCCTGCTCCACTTAATATTTTTTGTAAAGCAAACAATATTTTTAAAAAAATTTGAAAAGCGGCTTTGTTTAAAAAAAAAAGGAAATTACAGATATTAAACAAATAAAAATACAGACCCCGACAAGCGTGTTCGATTTCAAAGGAAACCACCCTCCTGTCTAGGTTTTTATTTTTCGAAATAAACGTTCACTGTTACGATCCGAAGTAAATTATTCCGCAGATGACTGGTTTGTGTTCACATCTCCCTTTCTCTTGTTTTCACGTTTTTTATCGTTGATCAAAAGAAGTAACTGACTGAAATACTTTCACCATACGTTAAAAAATCGAAAATTAAGCAACGTTATATTTTGCGCGAAAGTCTATTCTAATTTTTCTTCAGTGAAATTTCAAATAGTGCCAAACCAAAATTGTTTATATAATCGGCGAAGCGACGCATGCCGAGAAACCCGCGCAGTGCTCTTCGCTACGATATGAAACGTTATAGAATGACTTCACACGGAAGGCCTTCAATATGAGCATTCAGTCTGATGGTCATTTAGTTACCAGCTAGTGAGAAATCAAACAAACTTTATGGCTCCCTCAAGAATTTTATTGCCTTGAGCCTTCTGAATTATTTTTTTAAAATTTGATGCAAGCGATTAAATATATTTTGAGGGACCTTTTACGCAGAATAAATCATATGTATACAGTAAAACTTGGAGCATGGCTGGAATAACTTCTTAATAAGAAAACATTTGTAAAATTACACACACGGTTTTCGGAACGGTGGGAAATTATGAGCATTATGTAAGGGCAGTGACGTGCAATCTAACAAATGTTTGAGTCATTGTAGACTTTATTATCATAAGTGGCATTGTTTAGATCCCTTTATTACGTTTCATTAAAGAATACAAAATAAACCACAAATATAACTTCAAGTGAAGCGAGAAGGCGGACACTTCTATGTCCAACTTACCAAAAACAATTGGTATGCGCTAATTTGATATTTTGTGAACGTGAATTACATCCTACCGCTCCAGAATTCTCGCCTCCGCAAATACATTTTAAACTTCTCCGCTCACCTGAACGATATCGTTGACGACCCATTCGACCTTGACGGACTTGCGTGGCGGCACGGTGATGACGTGCTTGACGAAGTGCTCTTCGCTCTCCGTTTTCACCTTGCTGTCGGTTTTCGTGAACGAGACTGCGACCGAAATCGTGCCGGTGATGCTGACAGATCCCGGCAGCGGAACGGTGGCGGAGAGCTCCGTCTTGAAGCCGATGCCTTTCTGCGTGGTCCAGGTGTACTTGGTCTCGTGCTGCATGTACCTCTGGACGGTGACGCGGCTGGCCTCCGAAGGCTGCTCGTTGTGGATCCACTCGGTGTGGAGCACCCGGGGCTTGGTCGCCCTTGTCTTCGTCTTCCCGTATTTTATAGGGCCGGCCTTTACGAGCACCTTGTGCCTGCCGAAAAACAGGAGTGTGAACAACACACAACTTTGTAAAACGCCTGCTTGGAAGTAGAAAGCGAGAACGGAAAGGAAACTGCCCAACGCTATGCCTGCCTTGGACTGAAAGCTTACCGAATCTAACTCTAGTATATGTCTAAACCTTTGCATGAAACGAACCTCCTCAGGTGTGTAGTGAATATATTTTATGTCCATCGAGTGCTTCTGAAAAGAACCGATCAATGATAATAAACGATTTTTTGTAAGAAAGTTTTCACTTAATTCTTTACATATGTTAGATAATTGCCACTCACTAGAGAAGCTTGTACAAAAATTACTGCAGTTTCCGTGGACTGACGCCTACGTGGCCACTATAGTAATACTATGCCGGCTTGCTTGTTTCGTATAAAAAAAAAAAAACCATTAATGTTTTTGTTAATTTTTTTTTTATTATCCTTAAAACGTAGATGTTCTTGACATGTCTCCTTTATCACATTTTGTGATTAGGTATTTTCGTATGCTCTTTGCTGTCGCTTACGGGGTGGAACTTTCGTCGGGTGTTTTCACTGCCTTCATTGAGTATCTCGTCTACGAGACTCTCGGTAACATAAAAATGTTGAATTAAAGACAATGCACGGAGTAACCTAAATGGATAGTCGTGGATTCTACCGGCAGAAATATTACACGCCCGCGGTTATGTAAACTGAGCCCTTTGGCAACTCGAAGGCCGCCCTGCAAGATGAGACGCGTGAAGAAATAGTTCACCCTAACCTGCTCGATCAGCGGCTATATAAATCCTTTGAGACATTACCTGTGTTTCGGGCGGATGTCTAAGCATTACCCATACCATTTTTGTTTCCTGTGAGCTTGAGTCGAAACCTTTTGATAGAGCAACGCCAAAACGCAATAATCAAATCTAGCTTATAAAAGAAAAAGCTTTACACTCTGGTGACGTTTGACTGGCACATTTTTATCCAAAGTCACCGTCTCGTTCTCGTTTACTACGGTCATTGCGATATTAAGAAATGCAAAGCGTGGCAGTCTGCGCTTGTTAGGCTGCCAGCGACTCTAACGTCCTCATGTCTTCGTGTAGGTCATTCGACTGAATTTCGGAACTCTTAATATGGGGACGATATTGGTACTGTTCGTGAGCCTCACTAACATACGCGAAATACAAAAAAAAAGGATAACCTCAGGCATAGGTAGAGGGAAGGAGCTTCGGCGTTTAGCCCAACTTTTGACAAACACGACAAGCCCATCACAGGCTCGTCAGCTCGACGACTTTTTCCAACATTGCTTTTGGTGATGGACATTCTGGGCACCAAACCGATTACTTGCACAGCGTTTAAAATGAATGCCGTGAAACGGGAACCCGGTCTGATATACTGTATGCATGTTGTTCTTTCAATCTCTGATGCACAGCTTTAGTATAGTGCACTTTGAATTTTAGCGGCGAGGTGCGCACGTCAATCCAGTATAGAAACTAGAGTGTACAGACTGAAAGTATAATATTACTGTACTATGGAATATCTAAAATTATACAATTGAATACTTTCCGATTGGATGAAAATAAATTAAATGGTTTTACATATTGAGTGCTTTGCTCATCCCCGAGGTTAGTTTGTAGCGATGCGCGGGCCCACTTATCCTCTCTTTCATTGCACTGAATCAATCGTATGGGACACCCAAAAGCTAAAGATCTTCTACCTGCCACAGATGGTTGTACCCAACGTTACTAGGGCAGCGCAGTTGGAAAAGTGCCTTAGCAGCCGGCTTTGAAGAATTGACTCTAGCAATTCAACCCCGAGCTCGACGAGATCGTAGTGTCGCCGTTTCTGTCGCTGCTTCTAGTAGGGCAATTAAACATACCGGATCGAAAAAGAAGTCACAGCCTCGCCGTTCGTCGGCTTCCAGGCGAACTACCGAACCCCGAAGGCGCACCAGAGAAGAAGAAAGAGAACAAATTCTTACCTATGTTTGCAAGGTGGATGTTTGCTGACCCCCTTGGCGGAAAAGCGTCATATACCGCCAACTCGTAAATGAGCTACAAACAAACTAGCGGAACGGATTAAACATTAAGGTGCGGCACTGTAATCAAATCTGCCTCAAAGCAGCCCGGTTCTAGTGACCGCGAAGGGTCCGGGTTCCAAGGGCGAGTTTCTTAGCTGAGTTATTCTAGTAAAGTTGCTTGCGCTTGAGTATACAAACTCTGATTATAAAGAGTAGAAACTGCAAAAGAATAACTCACGGTCTTTTCGGGAGCTTGTACCAGCCAAACTCCGGGTTGGTCCCGTACATGTCCCACCAGGCTACCCCGACGTTGTGCTTCTCTTCAAGCTTCTCGACGTACTCTTGAATCTTGGCCTCCAGGTCGAAAACCAAAGGATTTGACGCAACTAAAGAAGTAGTGTGAAAGGCACCAAAGAAGGGATTTTATTAAAAACGAGTTTTTAATGAAATGCGGACTGCGTGTGCTTAAAAGATGAATTTTACATGGTGCCCAGGAACAACAAACAAGGTTTCAGTTTTTTTCCGAGATCAAGACGTGATGGGTTTTGTGAATGGCAGATTATGTTAACATAGATTTCTTTACAATGTGCACGCCTTTTTGTGTGCTAATAAAGCAGGTACCCTTCAACGAGTGGGGTGTGCGTGAAAGTGTAGGTCCGGATTATGAACCGGATGCGTACTAAAGGACAGTATTTGTTTCAGCAATAATTGGCATTTCTGTATTGTGTGTGTATTATTTTCGTGGCCGTAAAATCTCACTCTCTTCAGATTCTTTGTGTTATCATAATTGTCGAACTCTTTGAGAGTTATACTTGTTTCAGTTTCCTGATATAGACAATGCGTCTGGTTGGATACATGAGGCACACCTTTCGGAATTTCGTAATAGAATACCAGGTTATTCTTCCTTTCTTTATGCTTCTTGTGTCCACTGACGACCATTTAATTCTCACTACGCATGGATGGAACAAGACTTTATGTGATCTTAAATTTTTTTTTCGCACACTTCTGAGTAAAAAAAAAAATTGTGCAGGGGCTACGTCTGAGCAAACGGAAAGTCCCCCATATATATATATATGTATCCTGGCTCCGCCGTATATTTTGGCATTCGGGTTTTTTTTGTAAGACATTGATTCATTCGATCAAGTACGGTTCAATCATCATCATATTTTCGATTATTTCCTGTTCGGAGACCGCCGTACGATGATGAAAAATGCCCGTGATATATACAAAAAAGCGTGGCTCTTGATTCTCTCGGGTGATGATGATACCGTGTTTCTAAAGCTCACAAACAAGTATACTACATGTACACGTGACGAGACAGACAGTGTAAGTGTTTCTGGAGCACAATGAGCATGGAACACATGCCAGAAAGCGTCGTACCGCGTTCCACGCGGCGGCGTGTGCTCCCAGAGCACCTCTGATTGGATATATTTCGCTTATTGTGCATTAATAAGAGAGATAGGAAACACCGGAAAGCCAAGGTGGAGTGGTGTAGTGGTGTAGATTCTTCTTCCGGCAGCGACAGCAATCGGACGCAGAATGATGAGCTCCTTCGGAGCGGCGATAACGGCCACCGCCGGCCGTGGTGACTCGGCTTTTTCCGGCTCCGAAGATTACAGGGCTGTTCTGCCCCAGCTGCCTTTGGGGGAGGCGATGAAGCGTGCCGTCGTACTCCACGGCGACATAGCTTGTCGCCCATATCGCATCGAGGACTTCCGTCAACCCCTCGGTGAAGCAGGCGTGCTCGGTGAGGTTGCCAAGATTGGGGCGTTCCAGATGTCCCATGTCTGGCTCCTCGACCTCAAGACTGACGCGGCCAAGACGAAGCTCCTCGAGGCGGGGTGACTCGCCGTCAAGGGCCGCACGTGCCTCGTCGTCGACTCTTTCCGCCAGGAGGTACTGCTGAAGCTGCACTGAGTGGCGTTCGGCGTCACCAACGACGTCATCCACCGGGCCTTCTTCGAGTTCGGGGAAGTCAAGAAGGTGGCGCACGAGCAGTGGAGGGTGCCGGGGTTTGAAGCCGCCGAGTCGACGACCAGGATCGCGCGCCTTGTTCTGCGAGAGGGCGTCAGCTTCGACCGCCTGCCTCACCAGCTTCGGCTCGGCCGTGGTTCGGTGCTCGTGGTCGTGCCAGGGCGGGCCCCCATCTGCCTCCGGTGCTGCATGACGGGCCACATACGTCGTGACTGCCGGGCCCCCAAGTGCACCGAGTGCCAGGCCTTTGGCCATGAGCGGGCCGACTGCGTCCTTTCGTACGCCCAGGCCACAGGAAGAGGGGCGCACGCCGAGACCGACGACCACCTCAAGGATGAGGAGGAGGCCGCGACAGCGGCAACCTCTGCGATGCCCCCGACGGAGAAGCCCAAGAAGGACGAGGTGCCCGACACCGTAACCGAGGGGGCGAACGCCCCGTCTCTAGAGAAGCCTTCGACCGAGGCTCCAGCCACTCCACTGGCAGGTGAGCACCAGACTGCGTCGCCACCCTGCAACGTCGAGGCAGGTGCAGCTCCGGTTCCTGACGGGGACCCAGCCGGACAAAAGATGGACGTCGAGGTGGGTGCTGCGAAGCGCCCGCTCGAAGACGTCACGAATGCCACTCAGGAGCGTCGGCTGCGCCAGATCGAGAAGTTTAGCGTGGTGGCGGGGTGGACGGGAGCGGAAGGCCAGCAGCTGCCTTCGGCGCCGAAGAAACGTGACAAGCTGTCACAGTGAACTGGTGTGTCAGCTGACCGTCTCAAGCGACAGCAGCATGTGAAGGTGAGCGCCGTACGTTTGGTCTGGTCCCACTAGCTCATGGTCTCCTTAGAAAGGTCTATTCGTTTTGCGACCCTAAACGTGTGAGGGCTCAACGAACGTAGGAGACAGAGGCAACTGTATCGTCTGGTCGTCGAACAGGACCTAGATATCGTTGCGGTGCAAGAGACCAATAGAGAGCGAGGACCGGACGAAATTTATGGTGCGTCCTTTCACGGCACTTTATAATGTATGTGCCAGCCACGCGGTAGGGACCTCGGCGGGGTGTTTGCTGCTCGTGCGTCAGAGTTTGGGCGCGACAGTTAAGGCTGTAACGTCGTGTGATTCGGGACGTTTTGCTGTCCGTGATTTATTTTTTTCTTCTTTAAAATGGCGAATAATTTGCGTTTATGCTCCAGGTAGGGTGGAAGAGCGGCGGGCGTTTTTTCGATTTTATGCAACAATATTGTAACTGCGAGCGCCTGCTTATTTTACTGCGTCGGTTCCTTGCGTGACAAAACAAGTACTACGCCGCATAGTGGTGTGAGTACTGTAAGTCTTAGTAGAGTAATTAGTGAGAACGGCCTAGACGATGTCGGGGAATGTTGAGGAAAGGGAGGGACGTATTGTTTACCCACTTCCAAGTGGCAAGCCACGCCAGTTTTGGATCGAGCGTATGTTTCGTTGGAGCTTTTGCCTTTTTGTTTCGAATACCGCGTGCGACCTGTTTCATTTAGCGACCATTGTTTGGTTTCTTGTTGTCTGCGAAGTGAGAAAGAAAATAGGAAATATTTTAGCTGCGAGCTATGTAAGCTTAATTTCAAACTTTTAGGGGATGATGTTTTTAAAGCCAGAGTTCAGGCTTCTTTACGGGAAGTAGAAAACTGGAAAGCTTCAGAGTATGGGGCGAAGTGGGATCTGTTTAAGCAGGGTATTAAAATTTTAGCCTTTGAAAGGGCGAGTGCGATCAAAAACGAAGAAAGACAATGAAATGTTACAGCGTAACACCTTGCAAATTCTGATTAAAGAAGAGGGCAAAACGCCGGGGTATTTCAAAGATGACATTTGTTCGTTGAAGGCCAAACTTGAGCTTATCGATAAAGAGCGATATCGCGGTGCGCTCGTCAGACCGAGGGCAGGAAAGATGATAGCCGGGGAAACGCCCATAAAACGAGCACTCTGCCTTGAAAAGCGTAACGCGCGTCGGAATGACATCGCCGAACTAGATTGTGGCGGGACGGTCTCTAGTGATCAGTCTGACATAGAGCGTGCTTTTTACGAGTATTACAGCGGGCTTTTCGCGTACATCCCCGTTTCAGTGGAGCAAATTAAAATTGAATTTCTGTCTTTTATGCCTCGTCTCGACGACGAAACGAAGGAGTGGCTTGAAGCCCCCATTTCGGTGGAAGATGTTAAAATACCAATCGAGACTTTAAACCCGGGCAAGTCCCCGGGTCCCGACGGGCTTAGTGCAGCCTTCTATAAGGCGTTCAAAAATGAGATTGCCCCTGTTCTGTGCAGAACTTAACGTTCTTCCGCCATCTTTTTTGACGTCACACACTGTTCTTATTCCTAAGACAGAGGACGCCGCTAAATTACGTCAGGTTATATCGTACCGTCCCATTAGCCTTACAAACGTCGATTATGAAATATTTATGAAACTATTGGCTAGAAGGCTGCAATTTGTCATAACAGAACTGGTAGGACCCCACCAAACGTGTGGGATAAATGGGAGAACCATTGTCACAAACATTCAAAAAGCCCGTAGCGTGCTGGAGTGCTGCGATGTAATGAATAGGGGCGCAGCAATGCTTCAAATCGATCTTGAAAAAGCTTTTGATTGGGTGCCTCATGATGCTCTTTTAGCTGTTTTAGATCACGTGATGGTCGGCTCCGTTATACGCGAAGGCGTGCGAATGGCATATAGCGGGTGTACGACTAGTCTTATAGTTAATAAGTCGGTAGGAAGCCGTATGAAAGTTCAACGTTCCGTCCACCAAGGATGCCCCCTTTCCCCTCTTCTTTTTGTATTTACATAGAGTCATTTTGTCTTAGCATTATCAGAAACAATGCCATCTGTGGGTTCAAACTTAATTCATCCGAGGTGCACATATTAGCTTACGCGGACGACATTGTTACCTTTTGTCTAAAACAAGAAAGCATAGTTGAAGTAGTGAGCACGGTCAAACGTTTTTGTTTTGTTTCTGGTAGCGCCGTGAATTGGAGTAAATGCTTGGGTTTTTGGCATGGCAATTGACCTTCAACCTCTAACGTTTTTGAAAATGTAAAGTGGTTAAGTACTCCTGTTAAGCATTTGCGTGTTCCACTCAAGAACTACCGGGACAGCGAGCCTTACTGGTGTGGACAGGTCGCAGAGCTCCGAAAGAAGGCGGAGAAGTTCAGAGGTGGGGATTTTTCAATTTTCGGCCGTGCCACAGTTTGCGATTTGTTTTTGTTTTGTTAGCAAACTGTGGTGCGTGCTACAAGTTTTACACTGTTCAAGAGTTAATGTTCAAAATTGCACCGCGTTTTTGCCGTTTTTATTTGGGGCTTGACATGGGAACGTACGAGTCATTTCAACCTGTTCCGGTGCGTACGCGACGGCGGACTAGGACTGTCACATTTGTTTTTGCGGCAGATTGTTAATCGTTTCCTTTTCTTTCGGGACGTCAGTGACCCTTTTTACGCACCGTTTGTCAAGTCAGATTGAGTAGTACCCTACCCGAGTTTATTGTTTCTGCGTCAAGTGAGCCCAAGGTACCGGAGAACTGGTGGAGTGCCTTAACGGGCCCATCAGCGAGGCGGAGGTACAATGTGCAATTAAGGATCTGGCACCAAGGAAGTCACCCAGGGTTGATGGGCTTGGCGCAGCTTTCTACAAAATGTTTTCATCGGAACTAGGTCCGGTTTTAACGAAAGTGTATGCGGAAATATATAACCGAAACCTTCTTCCACCTTCAATGCGACAGGCAACAACGATAGTAATTCCAAAGCGGAAAAGCGATGGGTCAATCAGAAGCAGCGAAGACTTTCGATTAATAAGCCTTCTGACAACGGATTATAAGATCCTAGTAAAAATTATATCAAAATGCCTGGAAGTCGCATTCCATAGCATTGTTGGAAATTATCAAATGTGTGGTTTTAAAAATAGGTCGATATTCACTAATCTGCATACAATGAGGATTACAGCAGAAACGGCAGAAGCGATGGGACGTCCTATGGCTGTCCTACAAATAGATTTAAGAAAAGCGTTTGACAAAGTTTGTCACTTCTTATTTTTATTATTAGAGCACTGCGGAACCGGAGAATTTCTGGTCCATTTCATCAAAATATGTTACAGGGGCATAAGCACACGGATCCTTATCAATGGACGCAAGTCACGCTCCATTCCCGTGAAGTCGTCGGTACGCCAAGGATGCCCAATGTCGCCCATACTTTTTGCTATCTATCTAGAACCGATGTTGTAGGCAATCTTGAATGACCACATCATAAAAGGCGCAAGCCTGGGTGCAACGTCAGCACGGTTGCTGGCTTACGCAGATGACGTCACCCTAATTGGTCAAAATCAAAAAGATATAATGCGGGCCGTAGAACTTGTAAGGCAGTTTAGCGACGTTTCTGGAGCTGAAATTAACCCCGAAAAGTCTGTTGGAATCTGGCTGGGGCCGTGGGCATCCAAGCCAAAACAATTCGTGGGCATCGTGTGGTCCACATCAATCTCCAACTATCTTGGGGTTGGGCTGGGCACAGAGCAGCTAAGGACCGGACTAGATGGCATTCACATGACCACACTGAGGGCCGAACTCCCAGAATGGCAGGGCAGATACGTGCCGCTACTGAAACAAAGCGTTTATTAGCAACGCAGTATTTGTTTTCTACTGTCTGGTATTCAGCGCAAGCTGTTCCTTGCAGGCAACTCGATGTGCAAAAAAGTGCATCGGTTTTGTGCAACGTTTGTGTGGGGCTCTGGGTTTGAAAGGATGCGTAGAAACAATCTCTTTATCAGCAAGCAGAAGGAAGAGCTGGGACTTGTAAACCTAGACATAAAATTGAAAGTGCAACGTTTCCTTGTCTTCCGAAACCGAGCAAGCAGCCCGGTGTTGACGGTGGCGTTGAAGGAGCTCGGTGGACCATATCTGGCTTCTTGGACTAAAGAGACCGTTGGCACTCCAGGAAGGACCTCGATCCTACGATACTATAGAGAAATTAGAGATGCGATTCGCTTTTTTGAAGAAAGGTTTTCGTGGAATACCTAAGCAGCGTCAAACGCAGACGTCTTTATTGGGACACTCTAGACCTGATAATGCCGCCTCCAATGTATCGCCAAGTGTTTCCTGGCCGCGAAAAGTCGGACGTGTTCAAGCGTCTGGGTTTATACCCAGTTCGGCCAGGGATAAAGATTTTTTTGTGCGCTTTCATACCGAAGTTTACCGGTCAAGACCTGGAGGAACAACAAGGTTTTTTTCTGCCTTGGGGAGTCAATTGTGTCATTTGCTTTGTTCCCGAAACAATGCAACGTACATTCATGTATCGTACTAAAGCAGAGCTATTTTGGGCTCAGCTACGCGCGGAGCTTCGGATCGATCTATACCCAACCTGGTACAGCATGAAGTTTCTAGACACACCGGAAGAGCAACAGAGCAGGTGTTACGAGCTCCTGACCCTGATCGGTTGGCATGCGATATGGAACTAGCGTACTGATCACACCTCGGTACGAGAACGAGTGAAGTCTGCGTGGCGCCACTTCTTAGAGGGATTGCACTACACGTCATCCACCATAAAAAAAACAAAAAACATTTGTTTGAGGAGACGGAAATTGGGAGAGGTTCAAGACCCTCTTAAAGCTATAAGGTCCAGAAGGTATGGCACTCTTTGGAAAGGTGTGGCTACGCAGACCAACGCGATAAACAGCGCACGTCGAACATGTGCGAACAATTGTGAGAGGTGTGTCAGAAGTGCTGACCTTTTAGGTTGTAAATAGCAGAATGTTTTTAGACAAATAGGAGCCAAGCTGGCAAAAAAAAAAAAAAAAGCCGAATGATTACCGCGCTTGGCTCACGCGCGGAGGCTCCGGGTTCGATTCCAGGGAGCGGACTCCTCTTTTAATTATTCTTTCAACTTGACATTCTCGTTACTTCAAAAACCTTTTCGTCTGATTGAGTTACGAATGTTTTACGCGCCGAACAGTTCTAAGCCGAATTTTCCAGAAACCCACGCGGGCACAAAAGATGCTTCCGAGTGGCGGTCCGGAGTACACTCTCGCCCCAGCGCTGGATCCTGCTGTTTCGCCAACATCGACGTCTGCACGCTAGCTTTTCACTATTTGTTCCGGGTCCCCATTAAACGTTGAGTTTCTTCAGTTATTCGCCGCCTCATAATTTGTCCATTCGTGACAATATCCTGCTCCTAATAGGTGGACTGCATAAAATAGCCCGGTGATACGTTTTTTTTTTTTCTTTTGCCCGTTTTGTGTTGTTGCGTGTTAATAAACCATTCGGGTAAACCAGATTTGCGCAAACTGTATAATTGTCGTTCTGTCTGACGTCGATAAAAATTACGCAATGCGGAAGTATCTTCAAAAGGAATTGAAATAGATTTTAAGTATTTGTACTCTACTCAAGATACTTTCAGTTAAAGTAACTTGAATGGTATTTAAATACTTTATGGAGCAAGTATTTAGTAACTTAACTTAAATACTTTTATCGAGTATTTTCGAGTATTTTGTCCAACACTGCGCGCTTATTTGCGGACAATGTTGTTATCTTCACTGAGGTAAATGATGTTAGTGACAAGACTTTACTTAACAGCTGTTTATCCAAGGTACACACTTGATGTGACTCGTGGTAGATGTCACTAAATGTGTTCGAATTCATATAACCTGCCAAAACTAGTTTTCTTTCCTATACCTATTCCATTAACAATACTGTCCTAGCCGAAGTGACTTCCTATAAATACCTCGGTGTTATCATTTTAAATAACCTGCGTTGGAACACCCATATTAGGTGCATTGTGGACAAGGCATTAACTAAGCTCTGCTTTCTCCGGCGAAATTAAAGTAAACCTCATCCGACGTAAAACTAACAGCCTAGAAAGCGTTTGTTCTGCCTATATTAGAGTATACATCCGTTGCCTGTGACCCGTTTACTAAAACCAACATACATTTACTTGAATCCGTTCAGAGAAAAGGCTTGCGTTTTATATACAACAAATTTCAGAGACAATACCCGGTTTCAGAGTTATATGTGTGTTTCAGCATTAGCTCATTAAACTATAGACACACTAATTATTTATTATTTACTTATTTCAATACCCTCAGGGCCCATCAGACGTTACAGAGGGGGGTGAGTACAATGGGTGTACAAAGTACAAATGATCAATTCATAGTAGAAAAAATAGACAACAATAAAAAAAAGAAAACGTATAAGTCAACAAATCAACAAATTGCAGAGTTATAAAACGTAATCAATCAATGTTTCAAAGAGAAACATTATCGTTGGACCTACTAAACAACCGATTTAATATTGACACATCTACATATATTTCACCTGCTCTTCATAATTACCCGACGCGAAATTTCTATTGTATAGAATACAGCTGTAAAGTCGATGGATTTGAGTTCTCATTTTTCCCAAGGACCGTTTATGATTCGAATGCCCTACCCACTCATGTAATAAATGCTTCATCTGAGTCATCACTCATTGCTAACCTCCGCAGTTTCTGTAACTCCTGCGATTGACGGTATTTCTTGTAAGGTTTTTTCCCTGTTTTGCTTTATTTTTTATTCGATACTGTATACTGATGACGCTGATTGTCTTGTTGCCGCGTGCATAAAATGACTAGAAATGAATACCTTTATGAAAACATTATGTACCCCCTCCTACCACATCTCCCGGAGATGCTAGTGGTATCAATAACTAAATATATCTAGTCAGCGACAAGGTGAGAACGCGTGGAAGAAGATTCCGTTCTCCCACTTGAGGCGCGAGACCTTCGGCAAGGCTTCGGCGGCTTCTGAGCGTTCATGGAGCGCTTGCTGGGGGCCGCACTTCCGAAAGACCCTCCCTGCCGTTCTCATTCGGTCAGTTACTTTAGTGAGAAAATGTTCTAGAGAACACGCGCTACTTATGCGTACGAACGTTGTCACTTAAGCCCGATTCACAAGGTTCGATTTCTCTCGCGATTTTGCAGCTTCAACGTTGAAAACCGCACCTTCCACCATTCTTTATATGCCTCACGAGCAGCGTCGCAGCTGCGAAATTTCGAGTAGAATCGCACCATGCAAATTTGGCTTTATATTGAAGGATTGTTGCGATTTCAGGATCTAGTGAGTGCAAGCGCTGAAAGAAAACCTGTATGTGCCCCAAAACTGCGCATTGTACGCCGTATTAAAAAGAGAGACATCGCTGTAATTTTAATACTAGAGCTCCGACGCGTTGTTCGATATATATATATATATATATATTGCACACCTGGCAAAGCAAGTATTTTATATTTTCTTCTTAGCGGTTTGATAGCAGCAAAAATGCAACAACCGTCCCTGCCATTGTTTTTTTTTCTTTAAAACATAAAATGCCTTTTTAACGGAACCACCAAATCCCAACATTTTGTTCGTCCGTCCACGCATTATCCGCTAAATTTAGCGCAGAAACTAAATTGGTGTAAGATCACGTGACGTCAATTCGCGCGATAATGCACCAATTATATTTCATGACACCCGAATTAAATTTACTCACCAAACTCAGCGAAGAAATTGATGTCGCGTGACGTGACGTCACGTGACGTATGCAACAATTCAGTTTCCCGCTAAATTTAGCGGGAACATTGATGTGACTTGACCTGCCTACACACGAATTCACTTTACCCGCTAAGATTAGCGGGAAATTTAACATCACGTGACTTGAGGTAGCGAAACCTATACACCAAATTAGTTTCCCCGCTAATTTTAGCGAAAGAATTGGCGTCAACTGATCTGATGCCACGTGAACCATACACCAAATAAGTTTACCCTTCTAAATTTGGCGGGGAAATCAATGTCACGTGACCTGTAATTAAGTTTTCTCGCTACATTTATAGGGAAATGGTTAAAAAAAAAAGATTCTTCAATTCCCGATGTGACGGATTAATGTCCTCTAAATAAATTTAAACGATAGCACCTTAAACACCGCATTTCATGCGTTCTTGGAGTTCAGAGATAAAAGTCGGTGCGAATTGTTTTTTTTTTTTTTTTAAATAGAACTGACCTTCTAATGCACATACAGTGATGTCTCGTTAATATGGACACCTCCGTTCCCGCAAAAAATCGTCCATAATGTGAGTTGTCCATAATAACGAGACAAAAATGCATGTATTTTCCCAATGTGTCCCCGAAAGTGATGTCCATATAGCGGGGTATCCATATTAACGGGGTCCATATTACCGAGACATGACTGTAACCCATTTTTAGCTTTACCACTCGCGCTAAACGTACTATTTAAACCAGGGTCAAAATGTGAAAGATTTAACATTATATATGTAAATTGAAAAAAAAGAAACGTTAGGTTCCGAATTCTATATTCATATTCCCTCATCTCACTATTTTTTTATTTACATTTTTGACATGTGCAGTTTTTTAGGTATGAGTTAATAACAGTGTCGCATACCTCGCTAGATTTCTGCGTTATTATTGTGGGTTTAATCATTAGGATCCTTGTAATCTGCAAGTTTCTGCATTAAACTTGGCCTTCGACGTGCTCAATATTATGAAGTTTAGCAGCATATTCCTCCGGTTTATTTTGCCACTTTGTATTTTACTGAAGAATCCAGTCTTTGACAGCAACATTTCTAGGATCCCGCGTACGGTCCCAGAAAGTCATTATCATGTAGAGGTGACACCATGAGTGTTTGCGAAGTGCTGAGTCATAGTTCGCAAACCCGTGAATCGACCTGATGGGCAAAATTAATCATTTGCAGAAATGCTACGTTTTCAAGCTTCCTGTGCACAATATTAGAATATTTTCAATTCGAACATAATTATCTTCTGCTAAAACGATTAAAAACAATTGCTGCATGTAATTAGTATCGTATGTTCAACTGATTTTAGATAAAGAAAAGTGGCTAGCTTACCCACAACTTGAAGCACCTGTGAAGAAAAGAATAACACATTTAATCTAGTTTGTTTCTCAGTATAATCACATAAGCATTTTATTTTCACAGTTTGTAGGCTTCAACTTAGATACGAAATCAGTCAAACTTTGCTTAGCTTTATTTCAGGTAGGGAATAAAAGGTGGTATGACAGCGGTACTTTGACATTGAAAAATCACCCAATAAAATCGGGCGCAATATAGGATTTCCTAATGCTCGCGGAACAAGTTCCCGAAGCCACATATAGAAATGGCGATTGAACTTCTCGCGACACAGTCGGTGGCTCCTTACGAAAAACTCCCCATTACTCGTAGATACCTGAATACTGACATGCCCACGAAGTTTTATACCCTCCCCCCCCCCCCCCCCCCCCCCCCGCATTGTAACGCTCGAGTGAAAATTTTCAAACTGGTCTTTCACTACGACTGGTATGCCCACATCCTCCAATCTGCCAGATTGTTCAGAGACTTGAATCTCACTTTGGACTTTAGCCCTAGCTTTGCCGGGCCGCCTTTAGAGACTAGCAGGTCTCAGTCCTTCAGTCAGCACTGCGGGACGCTCAACCCATATGCCAACGCGCTGTTCACAAGCAAGACGCCGTTATTCCACATCAGGTGTGGGAAATGCGCGTGTTCGGAAACTAGATTCAAATAAGGTAAAGAAGCATTGTGCGCATGCGCCATGCCGACAGCAACGCCACCGTTGGGATGGGAGGTCAGAGCAGCGTGTTGTTTATTATACTGCTGCTGTTATAAAAAAAAAAAAAAAAAACTACTGCTTTTTTTTTTTGCAGTTGCGAGATTTATTGTGGGGTATAGTGTAAACGACTTTCGCGAATTGGGCGAAGTGTGGTTTTCAAAAATATTTCAGCGGGCAGAAACCTTTGCGAACGAGAGTGGGACGCTATGTATTTGTGACCTTGAGAAAACATTTTTGGCGGGATCGGTATTCTTGGCGATATTTTTCGGGTCTCGAAATTGACCAATGAATCGACCTTGTGAAAATCGTATATATATTATTGTGTTCGGTTTTATTCTCTGGAAGTCTAGCAGAGCAGATCATTCATCGGAAAACCTTCTGGTTTCTTCCAAATTTGTTTTCTTTTTGTTTGTTCGTAATCTTGAGTCTCGGGTTTTCGTTAAGAGCAATGGCGGTCAAAGATTGAGAACACTAAGGGGACGAGTGTGATCAAAATGGCCTCACTTCATGAAGTGTTTTCCTCTAGACCGCCGTGGCTGCATAAAACCAGGCATTCTCATTATGGTTGTGTCCTGAGAGAACAACTCGGATATTAAAACGTTCTGAATGTGTTTCGGGCAGCAACAAAACGCGTGTTTCCACCGAGTCTTCTGATAGGAGCGGGTCACATTGCTTGAATATGTTGTTACACGAAACTCACCGCCAATTAAAAACTTAGAATTCAAAATTTATATCTCAATATCTTTTTTTTTTTCGCAAATGGAGGGTAGCGAACCTTTCCTAACTGTGCTGTTATAAAAAAAAAAAAAAAAAAAAAAAAACGTTCGCTTCTTTCTGGTCTCTTGGCAAAAGGTAAAAGCTTGGGTCGGCGCTCCGAGGGGCTCTCTAGTGCCTTAGCTTGTATGACTTGACGAGTTATGCTGATATAAAACGTTATAAATACAAATGCCAAATCTTGATTTGCATGTGTTAAAGGGAGCGAGTAAATGTTGCTATGTATAGATTTTTTTTTTAACATCCTGTTTAAACAAACATGCACCCATACGTCCCAGATCCCATACCACATGGAAGACGCATACAGAGGAACGTTTGAAAATTAGGTATTTGTATTAACGAACAATATAGGTTTAAGTTGTTCACGACAATCTTCCGGATCGTATACACGTATTATAAAGATAAAACACACAGCAATTGTCGGTGCTGTTCGCCAAATATACTTAATTTAGATATAACTGATCGGCAAATTATTAAATACAGAAAAAAATGAATTTTGTGTGCTATCTGACAAAGAAAGTGTGGTAGACAACCAAGGAGAAACATAAAATCGACTCGTGCGTTCTACATTGAGACAAATGCATATAATGAGTCATATGGTTTCTTCACAGGATTATATGGGATATGGGTTCTATGAGGCCTTGAATGTTTCTATAGAGGTGTAATGGAAATGGCTTTGCCTTTCGTTTAATCAGGTTTAAAATAGTTTTATATATGAATCCGTCGCAACTGATCATGATAAGCGTCGACTTTTTAAACATTGCCACGTTTCTTTATTTTTTATATAACAATGTATTAAAAGGATGACGTGAAAACACTCACAAGGGAAGATAGGAGGCTTCCTCCGATGAGGATCAACATCCTTGCACTCATTGCTGCGTTCTGACCGCTTGAGGCTCTTGTACAGAATAAGGAATTCAATCGCTTGCGTTTTATTAGCATCTGCCATTAGTGATCAATTCGCACCACCATTATAGCAGACGCGATAATGTGCTTGACGTCGACGGCAGATAAATCACAAATGCACCCGACAGTCTTTCGCTAAATTGATTTCCGTGCAAGCGATCTGGCTAATGGACTGGTCCGTCATCTTGCTAGAGACCTGCGAATCTCTGCCTATCAGTTGAATCGTTTTTCGAGCCACGTTGCGTTCAATGGGTCGAGCACTAGTTTTATCGCGTCTCGGTCCCTTCTATCTTGAAATATCCGCGCTTCCCTGACTCGCCAGGTCGCCCTTATCGCGCACTGCTAGTTCAAGAGGTGTGCTTGAGAGAAACGTGGCTGCTATTGTTCTTTAGGAACAGCTCGTGCCATGTTCCGGCGCAACGTATGTCTCGGGTGTATAAATGTATCTTCAGAGTAGTGTATCCTGTGTGCCAGGTGCGGTAGCTGTGAGCACAATGCCGACGACTGTCATGAAGACATGAAATGTGTAAATCGTAAAGGCAAGCACCCTGCATATTCTAGGTCATGTTAACACTTTAAAAGAGAAAAGGAAATTCTGACCCTGAAGGTGAAGGAAAACATCTCCTATCCCGAAGCAAAGCGTCGTCTCTTGGGTTTCCAGAGAGGCTCTTTTGCCGAGGTGGTGCGTCGGGGACCTGCACCGCCTATGGCGTCTGTGGGAACGCAGGTGTCTTATGGGGACCTCGCACAACCACTAAAGTCCACTGGTCCCAAACTAAAGGTGCAACTTCCAGGGCGTGCTATCTCAGCTGCCCAGGCAGGTGCCCTCCCCAACCGTGCGAAAGGCTCGGATTCATCAACCGAGCAGACGGAGGCCACCCCGTCGCAGAAGAAAGGTACCTCTGGAGCAGTGCACACTGCTCCACCCCGAGATGACAGGCTGGATGCTGGTCCGTCGGGATCCACCCGAGCACAGGGGTCTGCGTCCCCTGCACAGGGTTCTGCACCCCTGCTCCTCCGTCCCAGCCATCACGAGGTCGGGGATTCGGTCCCTCTGCCCCTGGTGGATCTCGGAAACCGGGAGTGCCGTTGAGGTTACAGGCCTCCAAGGGAGAGCCCCTTTTGGCTCTAGCTGAGCCAATGGACGAGAGTGGGTCAAGGTCCGACGAGGACAGACCCCACTCGAGTACCGAATCTCTACTTCCGGCCTCCGGTGGCACCACGGGCAGGCCGAATGACACCTCTAAAAAGAAAAATGCTTCGCGTGCAGAGATAGATTTTAAGTCGTAGAAAATTTGCTTACTTTTGACAGTTGTTTTTATTTTTTATTATAAACTTTACAATGGTCCAGAATTTTAGCATTATGCAGTGGAATTGTCGCGGCCTTTTTCGTAACATTGATGACATACATTTTTTTCTTGATGAGCTCCGTCTTGTGGCCTTGTGCCTACAGGAGACGTATCTGAGTGACACCCACACAAAAGTGATACATCGTCATCAGGTTTTCCGAAAGGACCGCATTTCATCAAACCCCTCGTGTGGTGTAGCAGTGGTAGTACAGAGTGGAGTTGCCTGTGCTCCAGTCCCTCTACAGACTCCACTTGAGGCAGTTGCAGTTCGAATTCTTCTTGACTGTCTCATTACCCTTGTATCCCTCTACTTGGCACCCAACACTCCGCTGCATTTGCAAGAGCTTCAGGGACTCGTCGGCCAACTGCCCGAGCCCTTTTTAATTCTTGGCGATTTTAATTCCCACCCCCCCTTGTGGGGTAGTCCTCGACAGGACTCTCGTGGTGGAGTCATTGAACGACTTTTATTATCATCCGGGCTATGTCTTTCGAACCAAAAAGAAGCAATATTTTTTAGTGCCGCCCATAACACCTTTACAGCTAAAAATTTGTCCTTATCATCACCATCGTTACTCCCATGTTTTTGATGGCACGTTTTAAACAACCCTTTTGGCAGCGATCATTTTCCCAATATTTTAGAAAGCGTTAAACCGATTCCATCGATTTCGAGTCGCCTTCCTAGGTGGAAGTTAGAGAATGCCGACTGGTCTATTTTTGAATTAAAGGCTGTGATTGATCCATCTTTGCTTCGTACTATGAGCCCCGACAATGCGACAGTTTATGTCACTGAATGTATAATTAGTGCGGCGTCGAATTCTATTCCTCAAACATCTGGACATCTTCCTAAGAGGTGCAAACCGTGGTGGACTAAGGAGTGCACAACCACTCGCAAGGACCAGAATAAAGCCTGGGGAGTTTTCCGTCGGTACCCTACCAATCGAAACCTAATTGCATTCATGAAAAGTAGGGCTAAGGCGAAGTGGACACGAAAACGGGCTAAAAGGGTTTCATGGACCAAATATGCCTCTTCTATAAATAGCCTAGTTCCAGCAAAGGAAGCGTGCGAAAAGTCCGAGGAGACTACCAAACCTTCCGAATTCCTCTTTTTCCCTTGCCTGCTGTATCTCTCAAAGATCAGGCAAATGTTGTTGGTATGCACTTCCAGCATGTATCTAGTTCTTCCAACTTTAGTGTAAAGTTTAAGAAGTTTCAGTCTACTGCTGAAAGGCAATCAATCTCGATGTCAGGATATGACCGGGCAGCCTACAATAGACCGTTCAGTATGTGCGAACTGGAAGTGGCGCTTGGTGTAAAAAAGCAGTCTGCACCAGGTCCAGACAGGATTCATTACGAAATGCTGAGGCACTTGTACCCAGCATCATTAAGTCATTTGCTTATGTTTTTTAATCATCTATGGAAAGTAGCTGCTTTCCCTCGATGCTGGAAAAGCGCCCACATTATTCCTCTTCTAAAGCCTGGTAAAGACCCCTCTCTTCCGGCGAGTTACCGTCCCATTGCGCTCACTAGTTGTCTTGGGAAGACTTATGAAAGGCTCATCAACCGACGTCTGGTGTATTTTCTGGAGGAAGAAAATATTTTGGACATTAATCAGTGTGGATTTCGGGAGGAACGATCAGCCACAGACCATTTGGTTCGTTTGGAGACTTTTATCCGTGAGGCATTTGTACATCGGCAGCATTGTGTCTCGGTATTCTTCGATCTGCAAAAGGCCTATCATACCACATGGAGGTATGGAATTCTTCGGGATCTGCACAACTATGAAGTACGAGGGCGCATGCTCCAGTGTATACAGAATTTTTTAAGTGACAGGACTTTTCAGGTCCGCTTGAGGTCTACACTGTCTGATGTGTTCCCTCAGGAAAATGGAGTCCCTCACGGAGGAGTTTTAAGTGTTACTCGGTTTGCTATAAAAATTAAGTCTTGCGAGTGTGATAACACCGTCTGTGTTTTACTCATTGTATGTGGATGATGTGCAGATCTCTGTTTCTTCTTGCAACCTCTCCATCTGTGAACGACAACTACAACTTACAGTCAATAGGATGAGCAAATGGGCAGATGAAAACGGCTTCACTTTTTCTCCCGAAAAAACTGTCTACGTTCCCTTTTCGCTCCACCGGGGATTGTCCCCTGATCCTTCCTTGCATTTAAACCACATTAACATACCTGTTCACCAGGAACACAAATTTCTGGGCATAATTCTCGACAAGAAACTCACTTTTGTACCTCATTTGAAGGAACTGAAGCGCAAATGCTTAAAGTCATCGAACATTCTCAAGGTGTTGTCCAACAACTCGTGGGGGTCTGACAGGCGTTGCCTCCTGCGACTCCACAATTCCTTAGTTCGGTCTCGCCTCGACTATGGTGCAATTGTGTACGGATCTGCACGTCCATCTACACTAAAGAAGCCTTTGTGCCTCCCTCCAGTTTCCACTCAATGATGCTGTCATACTAAAGCACAAAAAAAAAGTTGCTCCGTGGGACGAAGTTCTGATCTTCTGCGACTGGTCGCTCACAAAGTATAATAAACGGGCTATTTCCCCTCAAGCCCTGCAGCAGGAGTTTCAGTCATTGCAGGAGACATATTGAGATTATACTGAATTCTATACTGATGGGTCGAAATCTTCATCTTTTGTTGGTTGTGCCGTATATTCTGGTGCCTTCGCGAAAGCTTTGCGAATGGATAGTATGGCAAGCATTTTCTCTACAGAGATTTATGGTGTCTCTCTAGCCATTGAACATATCATGAGTAACAACATATTAAAAGCTATCCTCTTTGTCGATTCACAAAGCGTGATACAGGCTCTTTCTTCTAGACTGCCCACAAAGCACCTTCTTGTACTGCATGTACGGTCTAAAATAAATCGGGCTCTCCAACTCGAACGCACCATAAGATTCTGCTGGGTGCCCAGTCATGCAGGAATTCCTGGGAATGAGCAAGCAGACAAACTGGCTGCAAATGCAAAAGACTTGGCAGCATCTCTTGGGTTACCCTATCAGGACCTTAGGCCACTTTGGAAGACAGCACTTTTGAAGACATGGCAGTCGGAGTGGGATGTGGAATTTAACAATAAGCTTCATGTCATTAAACCCATCTTGGCTCTAGGGGAGAGCTCGTTCCGTAAGGAACGTCGACTGGAGGTTCTGCAATGCCGCCTGAGGATTGGTCATTCACGTCTGACTCATCTACATCTGCTTTGTGGCGAAGACGAAAAGCTCTGTGCCCATTGTGGGGAAGTACTGACAGCTTTGCACATTTTATGGCAGTGTAGATTTTATCACCAACATCACCGACAAAGTTTTCCTGAACTTTTTAGAGGTAACCTTCTATTTCATCCTATGTTCTTGCTTGGTGATCATCCTTTAGTGTCACTTGACCGTGTTTTTGACTTTCTTAAAAAGACTGGATATATACATCAGCTGTAACTTTTACCATGAAAATTCTATAATATCTTTTTCCTAGTATAGCCATCTTAAGTAATTTTGTCTGGCGCAATATGGCCTAAGTTGCTTGTGCGCCATAAAACCCCAATCATAATAATAACACCCGCGCGTGGATGGTAGCGCCGCCTGGTTTGGCCCTAGTTGGCACGCGGCAATCTTCAAAGGATGTCGCTACTTTTCCGTATAAATGGGCTTTAGTTAAACCCAGTAGGCGCCTGGTGTCTCGTTGTAGTTGAGAAATTTATCCAATGCAGTGCCTCTGCTAGTCTGGGGTCTTTAACCTGCAGCATGTGCTACCCGACCGCACGCAGGTACGATGCTCATCCAGAACAAAACTGGCAGGGGTGGGGATTAAATCCCAGGATCCCTGGGCTCCTTAGCGCGTGTTTTCGCTCCACGTACCCCTCCTACCTGCGGTGCGAAACTACACCTGTTCACGAATCCAAGAGCTTTACCATCGAAAAAAAAAAATTGAATGCGTCTTTACTGGTCAGGAGTCATAAAAGCAGCGTCGTATTTACCAGAATTAGTGTCAGCGTGGAGCGCCACCTTTTGTATCAAATTGCAGGCCATTGTTGAATGCAAAACTTTAATTGGCTCAGATGCTCGACAAAGATAGTGTGTTTACAACAATTGTTCTGGGACTTAACACCACATCGAACCTACGTGTATTTAGTATAGGTATGCCTACATTGTGTAGAGTATATTTTAAATGTTTCGCACACCCAATCTCAAATAACTTTTTTTCTTTCTTACTTCCAGGAGAGTTTGCCATCGGAATGACTTCCAGCAGTATGGGTTGGGGTTGTCAAACGCCTCAGCGCAAGTAAAACTTGGGGCAGGGCACGAATCCATGCTCGTGGCACCAAAATAATGGCGCCGCGCGGAGATATAAAAACCTCTCTGAATATTTTGGGCAAATATTATGTTGCAGGCCTGGGTATGTGAAAAAGGCAGGAAAGCGACAGAATAGCGACACGAAGTGTTGTAATCCGCTAAATGTGATGGGCAAGCCATTCTTCGTTTAATATAGCAAGCGTATGTACTACTCAATTTAAAGAAGCGTGACTTAACGAGACGACGGGACTGCGTAACGTAAAAATTCTATGAAGTATTCTACGCAAAAGCAGTTTTACAGCGTCGGCCAAAATGAGAGGCAAGATACTTTTCGATACTTTGCGACGTGCCTTTGTGTACAAAATTTGCTCACACGCAAAGAATTTGTTTTCTTTAGCACAAGTGCTTTAAGTTTTGCAAAGACTATCTCGGGTCAAGTCCTCAAGATTTATACAACCTCAAAAAAGTACAATAAAAATCGCACAATGCAAGAAAATAATTATAATGAAAATGCTCACCTTTTATCACTAAAAGATAACAAAACTCGGCAATTGAAAGTTTCTCTCCCCTCATACATAATATATGAGCTTTAATCCTATATTTTTGGAGACTTAAAACTCGGAACAAACGAATATGTCAGATTATATTTTCTTCCTTATAGCCATCACAAAAGATAAAGATAAAACATAGAAGCTCCTGCGGGCGACTTGTGCGAAAATCAAATAAAACCATCTTGGGCCATTGTCGTAGGCTGCGTCATACTAGCTGTAAGCTGGAACCTGATATCGCTAGTGTTCTTTTTTATTTTCTTAAAAATAAAATAAACTCATCAAACTTGGTTGTGTGGCGGACAGTGTTCATTCGAGACCTCCACTTAAGCGGTAAAGAATAATGCTCTTCGATGCTTCTGAGAGAAAGAGGCTTAAAACTGCCGCAGTCGTGTTCGTCCTGTGTCGCACTGTGTACATCTATGTCTACAAAAGTGAGGCAAACACTATTGTGCACAGCGGGGGGTCGCTAAGTGGCTCGGAAACTTGAACAGAAATTGAACTTGGCTTCTCTTCGATGGCGTCGTTGAAAACGAAGTACAGGTGGCGGCTGAACATCGAACCGGAACTAAGAGTTATTGTGTTCAAACTCCGGCCTTGTTTTGAGAAACTATGCTCCAACAAATAAATTTATATATTAATTATAAACAATCGTGCCTCCTGCCTTGCATTTCGTGTGAAGGTTTACAGCCGGTCTTATTCACTCTGACTACATTAACTGTGAAATTAAAATTCATCGGCGATTTTGTGTATCACTCTGCATGCACTGCAATCTAAAATCTCATGGCGTCGCGAAAAGACCGGGGGGGGGCGGGGGGGGGGGGGAAGGAAGTCTCAGCGTGATATTTTTGTTGCTGCTTAATCGCAGGGCAGGGTAGAGTTCGGGAAGTACTGCTGTACACGATAAAGTAGCCCAAGCAGCAAGTTCCCCTTACAAACAAGAAACTATTTTTGAGAGTTTATCGGCTGTCGTTAAATGCGGTGCCCGTGTTACTTAGACCAGGTTCGATCGTATGTACATCTCTGCACTTTTACTGGTTTAAAAGTATTATTGGAACAAAGTGGGTAACGGTGATGAACTGAGACTGTTGGTACATACTTAGAAAAATCAAAACAAAAAAAAACAGCCTGAACTTAGGAAAAAACGTAGAGAAAAAACATAAGGAAAGAGACGAGACGGCTGACTACCAACGAGTTTTAGTGGAAACGTCTTCCTCCTCATGCTATGAAGTACTCCGAAATGTAAATATGTTCTTCGTAGATTCTTTTTAATGTCTCTACTGGGGGACGCCACAGCTGAAGGAGAAGACGTTTTCACTAAAACTCGTTTGTAGTCAGCCGTCTCATCTCTCCTGTTTTCTCTCTACGTTCCTTGCTTAAGTTCAGGCTTTGTTTTCCAAGAACAAATTGGGTTTAAATATTTTATTGAGATTAATATTCAGGAATTCCTTCAACATCAGGCCGTGTGCCATCCACAGCTTTTGAAAAGGCAAATCGCTTATCGCCACAGCCATACAGAGCGAGCGATATCCGATGATGTGATTATTAATCTTCGTTTCAACTTGTTACTTTCGGCTATCATCGCAATTCTCCGATAATGTAACAGCTTACGCACAAGGTTCGCGTTTGACGACGCTTAAGAGCAATCGTGGTTGATATCAAGCGGTAGCCTAAAGATACATTTATCTGAACAATTGCTGACAAATGAGAAGAAAACAAAAAGATTTTTATGACCGAGCGTAGGCTGTCTACAATAATTCGTGCAGTGAGCTTTTGCCCACTTTTGCGAAATAATCGGTGATGTTTTTACCGGCAAGATTATGTTCATTGTTCTATTTTTTGTCTCCGGTTATGGAATACGTTTCTGAAAGTTCCGGTGAAGATACTGTCCATATTTGCCTGCCATTATCTCGAGCCTTTAGCAAAAATACTACACGGCGCAAAATTAATTCTGTGAAATAAACTATACACTCGAGTAAGTTAAGGAACACAATGTGCAGAGATTTGAAGCAGGGGTCATCAACCTCTTTGGTGCGGAGGACCGGATGGGAATCTCGAGAGAGAGAGAGTCAGGAAGGAAAGGGTGAGAAGGCAACCAGGCTATGCCAAGCAAAACAAAAAACTCAAGATCAACGCGATGTAATAATATGTGCTTTTTGATTTAAGCATTTAATGTAAGATATTGCTCGATCCCCCACGCAGTAATATTTCCGATGCCAAATATTGCTTGCCCAGAAGCGGACATTCGTATTAAAGCTACTAACTGAGAGCAGTGAATTGTTTTAAACAGCCCATCTCTCTTTCGCAAACGTACGTTCGACCTCATGGTCTTCGTCCTGGAAAAGTATGTTGGCAGATATTAGTCTGTAATGAACAGTGCGATTGAAGCTCTTATGAGCTTTGGTGGGTTATGAAAATAATGATTCAGGAAGGCCAGCGTAAAGCTTAAGAAAGTCGTTCACCGCAAATGCATCCTTCAACGTATTGTGTGCGTGGTGAGCAGAAAGCTCTATATAGTACATCTTGAACTTGGTCATGGTTCACCTTAAGTAAACACTAAAGAGTGTGCATGTCGTTCCAATATTTCCGAGAAACAGCGAATTTGACACGAACCTCCCTGTTCAGATTGCGTACTACCTCACAGACCTACTTATGGAACATAGTGTTCGTTGCTTGTCTATATATTCTGAAAAAAAGAAAAAAAATGAGAGGGGTTCTTTATGTTCAAAAGTTAAAGCTTCATCTCGAATATTTTTACGACTGAAAGAATCACCGCCACGATGTTTTTTTTCTTCTTCGGAATCTTACGCTCAAGCTAATAAGATAATGTGAAATATTAGCCAGTAATCCCAAGTCGCACACTCAGTGAAGAATATATTGCAAGCATTTCTTTCCGCGGAAAGAAACTGCGATTATTTCACGAAGCAAGAAAAAAAAACAAAAAAACCCTAAACTCTTGCTTTTCTTATCTATTGAACGGTTTTCTGGTACTGAACTTAAAATCGTCATAGTAGGCCCTATATGCGACAACAACTGTCGAAATGAACGATGGTACATGTCGTGATTGTGAACAAAATTGATGCCAAATCTGAGGACCTTGGTTATTCATTCCCTATGCATCACCCTGGTTAACAACTGCTTGTGACTAGTACAATGAACATAAAGGAAGAAAATTTGACCCCTATGCGCGTCGTGTTACAGTAACACCCAATAACACCAGGTTTGTAACCAACCATACTTTTCGCACCATCAGTCCTGAAAAGTAGGTGTGGGGGGAGGCGTTTTTGGTAGCATACGCTAGGGGCCGCATAACATTGTCTTGCTGGCTGAATCTGGCATGCAGGCCTCTGGTTGCCAACCCCACTTATAAAAACAAAAACAAAAACAAGACCTAGCTGTTACCAATTTTTTTTTTTAATTTATGTTTTATATATTACATTTGAATAGTATTTTATGGGTGTTTTCATGTTAACGCTTCGAACTCGTTACGTTTTTTTTTATTGTCAAAAAAATATATAAGTGAGAGCTTTTGTGGGCCACTGAACAAATTTGCCTTTTAAAAATGAAGACAAAGCATTTGATAGAATATTAAATCTGAAGTGCCATATTGTTGCACGAGTTGAAAATATGTGACTTAAGTTCGGCCAGTTTCCACAAGGTTGACTTCATTAAAACGGCTGATATCCTTTTAAGTAGCAAAGACTATTTCGGACTATATATATAAAAAATCAGCAATTTTCAAAGTAGTTTTATATTAAATTGTAGTGTTGCTACTATTGATAAAATCTATTGAATTCACTGTCCCCCAATAGTTAGGTCAAAACTGATTATAGTAAAAAACAAAACAAATTACCACTATCGATACCCACTATAATATTGATTATAGATAGTACTACAGAAAGTCAAGCCTCGATAGTCGGCTCTCAACTGACTAACGCGACGGCCAACTTCAGAAAAACCCTTGAGAGGATTTTCTAAAGTTCACCGTCAGCGTGCTGTTTATTAACAAATTTAACACTTAACTACTCAACTACTGAAAAACTTCTGCAAATAATTATATATGCTGGGAAAACTTTGAACTAGAATGCAAACTAAAACCGCTTTTGTGGCAAATGTTTAGTTGTCCACTTTTTTACGCCGAAGGACAATCGGTGGATTTTGATGTTTTGGTCCAAGGTCGCGTATTTGGGTATTTCCCGAGGACAACATACACTTCGCACAACAAGAAAACTATACATCACTTTTAAAACAATTATAAAAAAAGTCAAGTCGTCATAAAATTGCAGATCTTTTTTATACTTTCGTAAAAATTCTGAACATCCCCTTTGATGATAATTTACCTCATCTGAATGATGATAACCTTTGTTACGTTAAGCGTTATAGCATAAATTATGAACCAAATGGAATCTTACATCCATTGTATTAAAATATGTAGTATATTTAATTTTCGGGTGAACTTGATATCATAAAAAAAACTTTGATTACGAGAGGAAGTTTTAGCAGTATAAATCTGAACATCAATGTTATAAAAAGAGACGCATTTATTGTTTCGCTTTTTTGTATGAGGGGCCTTTGATAGGATCTAAAATATGCAGTAAAATTAGATGTCATATATAAATTTTACATCTAAATCCGTATATACGAAAATACCTATTTCGAGCACTATTCCAAAATGCAAAACTGGATGTTTTTGTTTTTCTAGAAAATTATTAGTTTTATTTTTGTTTGTCACAAGATCAGGGTATTCGTCGACTTCAATTGAACATAAAATAAAAAAAAAAAAAACTAAGGCTGCTGCGTACGTGAGATGCCATGATTAATAAGGTGGGTGTTCTTGTACACGTCCCATTTTTGTGAACTCCCTATTGAAAATAAGTCTAAAGGGCCCTTCAAAACTTTTTAAAAGGTTTGAGGGGGCCTTCAAAAATTTTTAACGGGTTTGACGTACCCCTCAAGGGAGTCTAAAGGGCCCATCAAAACTTTTGATGGGTTTGACGTACCCTTTAGAAAGTCTAAAGGGCCCGTCAAAACCTTTTGAAAGGTTTAAGGGGGACTTCAAAGATTTCTTCAAAAGGTTTGAAGGTCCCTTGAAGATTCCTTGATGCGTTCTGGGCCTCATCAGTATCTTTCTTAAAGGGTTTGAAATGCCCTTTAGAAAGTTCTAAGAGGTTATTTGAAATGTCTGTGGGGCCTTCAAACACACCCGTCAAACAATTACAAGCAACTCGCAGAAGTTTGTTGAAGTAAAGCCTGGTTCAGACAGTTGCGTTTGACTGCGTTGCGGCTGTGAGAAACCAGCACATCCCTGCTGCTTATATCGCGTGCCAAGATGATTCCTTGAATTGGATTCCACGCTTCATACGAAGCACAGATGTGCCGGTGACTCGCATTTGGTTCTCGACGCAACGCAGTCAAACGCACTTAAACGCAAGTGTCTGAACCGGCCTTAAGAAAAACTGTAGCCTGCCAGTTGTATTTGTATGCAATTTCTAATTCAACATTTTTAGTGCTTAAAATACTAGGCAAAAATTATGACTGCGTGTTGTAATGTGATCAACACGGCGACAAAAAGAGGAAGAAAATGAAAGGAGACAAAAATAAAGGGGGAGGAAAGAAAAGGAAGTCGAGGGGAAAGAGGAGATTCAGGGCGAAAGCGGACGCATTCGGAAAAGCTTGGCTCCGGAATACGCCGGCAAAGCTGTCATCCATAGAAGTCTGCCGACCTGTCCTCACCGTCAACTCTGAACGGCAAGCCTGGCTCAAGAGCGAACCGGCAAAGCCATCCCAACAACCGGTTGGCTGGTCACCATCGGTACGCCGGCAGCTGGAGCCAAACGAGACCGGCTTCTACCACCAGCGTAAACCAGTGCCAACCTTGGCAAGTCTAACTTTGGATGAACGCCCTTTTCGTTTATTTATTTGCTCATAAGTTTCCTTTTTTTTTCTTTGCGGGTATTCAGAAAGTAGAACAACTGGGTGCAAATATATTTCTTTGATATCAAAAATCAGACGAACCTCTCAGTTTCCTTTCTTTTTACCAAAAAGAACCTGACAATAACTGGCGTCCGCGACAGGAACAGAATTACGAACATGGGTTGATCAGGAACGAGCTCGGCCAAGAGAGGACAGAGTGGGCCGAACGAGAAGCTCTCTGACAGAAAGCGGAACTGGAGGAAAGAACGGAGAGAACGCTCCAGCTTAAAGGGTGATTGAGGCCGAGGGGTCGGCAAGAGACAGGCATGGTGCGGGCGGTGGTGAAGGACCCCAAGGAGTTACTGCGTCACAGTACCTCAGTCCCCATAAGCTAATGCCGTCGTTTGACGACCAAAGAGATGACTTGGATGCGTACCTTTGCCTTTGCACTTGATGAAGCCACATGCGCGTGTCAGTAGCCTTGACAGTGTTGTACACTAATTATGAATCGGAGTATAGAGAATTCAATTTCTGAGGGGCTAATGGGTCTAAAGGGTTCATGGATCTAAAGGGTTGTTGGGTCTAAAGGGTTTATGGGTCTAAATGGTTGACGGGTCTAAAGGGTTGACGGGTCTAAAGGGTTGGTGGGTCTAAAGGGCTGACGGGTCTAAAGGGTTTGAAGGGCTAACAGGGTCCCATAACACATCAAGGCTGATGGGTTATTTTCAATAGGGTACACAAGGTACTTGATTTAGAAAGTGCCTCAGCTGTACAAATGCATATGCACTAAGGGCACTCGCCAAGCCTATTCTCCTCAGATGTGTCCAGGTTAAGCCGAGTTAGAGTATGGGAGTACACGCTCACTGACGAAATGAGAAAGGCAAGGAGAAGTCTTTGTTGTTCTGCCACCAGGCCCCCTGCTACCTTCGATGATGTCTCAGCGTCTCATGAGCCTCGAGTGAGCACGTCCGTTCAAAGCGGGGTGAAAAGTAGAAGTGCGTGCTGGAGGACGCCCAGCCATTCTGTTCTTGTCATTGGCTATACTACATACTTTTAGTATGCCATATTTTTAAGTGAGTAAATGTATTGCAAATATGCAGTCTACGTTTTACCATAATACAGAATTCTGATAACGATAACAACAGTCTATGCGTATTGCCATCCACCACTTTCCAAAAAAGTGCTCCTGCCTATCGGAACATCTACACATTGGAGCGTGAGTGGGTTCAGGACTGAGAGGCTAGAAAACAAAGTGCTCGCAAGGCTTGCCTGGCCCTTTCAACCATGCGGGTACATTCGTCGCAAATCCCAGATTTCTAGCGAAAATGTTTTAGAATGAGCAAATCCTGTCCACGCCCGAGGTAGACCACTGAATCGTGATTCCCCCATATTGTGCGAATCCTCCCTTAAACTGCGGTACAACCTGCAAATGAACTCTGCTTTGCTGCGGCACGCGTCCATGCTGCCTGCTTCAGAGGAAAACCACTGTTTGTGTTGAAGACGACATCCCACAACGTACAGGCTACAACGTTTAACAAACCAAGATAAAATTCATATCATTCAATAGACACAGATAGGCTCACAAAGGGATGACACCATGATTGTTGTTGTTGGTTTTACTCTTGCATACAAACAAAAGTGACCTCCTCTTTTCTCCGATGTACAGCAAAGCCCTTATTTTTGTGGCCCCTATTTCTTCTCAAATCGGTCACCGAGGACGTAATCGCGGCCACTAAATTTCGCAAAATTAAAGGCCGCAAAAATTAAGGGCTCGCCAACATTAAAGGGTTTACAGTACTTCCGTGTGTCACATGATGTTAACATTTCAAGGAGGCTGAAGGAATTGGTTTAAAAAAATTGGCCTATGCAAAAAACAAAAGCCCTTCTCCACATGAGGCACGCGAGGTTCTTTTGACTCCCTATGAGGTGGCAGATTTGTTTCGGCAGAGCTTTTGGTAAAACGCAGTCTCAAAACTAGATATACTTGGCGTCAACTATTTTGTGTTGCATTGTAAAGGCTAGAGTAGCTTTTAGAGTGCTTCAGCTCAGCACTTCTGCGAGAGCATGTGGTTTAGTGTTGCATCTCATTTGCATGGTCTAGAGAAACTAGAGCTGAAAGAGTTGGGAGCATTCCGGAATAACAAAACGCCGACTATAGAAGCATTGAGAGATGCCTACATGTGAACTGTGCATTTCTTAAAAGTGGATTCGAGCAAAGGTAAAAACAATGTGTACTTACGGCGGCCATACTAGCCATACTTGCCTTCCTCAAGCATGATAACTTGTCCCTCGGTAGCACCATCCAGTAAGAAGCACCAGCAACACGACTCCTGGGTTGAATGACGACCCCCCTCAGGTCTTGGACTGAGATCTGAAAGACTGCTTTAGGCCAGATGTTGTACCTGGCGGGGCAGGGGCTAAAAGTAGAAATTAACAAATTTATTTGAAGTGATACATTCCTATAGCATAAACTCTAGGATAGCAGGATTTTGCAGGTCAGTGATGTGTTTTAATTAAACACAGAAACGGTTGGTTTATATGACGAACCAGCAGCCCCCGTTTTGCGTAACTCTAACACAGTGTCTAACGTTACGTCCGACGGAACCCGAAATAAAAATTAAAGTTACGCCCAACGTAACTTTACGTCAAGCATTCGAGTTACGTCCGACGTAACCCAAAATAAAAATTAAAGTTACCGTATTTATTTGAATATAAATCGACCTCTTTTTTCTCGGAAATCGTGACCAAAGAATTTCGACCTACATTCGCGACCAAATTTTGCGACCCTACCGCGGGCGCATGGAGCTATCGAGTCACCGAGCCGGCGTTGCCGTAGAGCCGCGCCGTTTCTTGTTTCAAAAAGCTTAAAACAACCCAAACAGCAGAAGCCGACGGCCTGCTCGCGGTAGCCCTCGTGCGTCGGGTTTCGCCATCGCGCCTGTAGCGTTCCCCTCGCTAGACAACGGGGAAGAGGGGGGAGAGGAATCGGAGGAACGCGATGCGCCATGCACTTTGCCCTCCATCCTCGCAAACGCGCACAAAAAGAATAAAAAGGTTACTTTTGTTTGTTCCTTGAGACAGCTCGGCTCGCTGCTTATGGCGACTCGCCTCGCGGCCCGGGGCGTTGCTTGCGTCTTTGTATTTTGTCTTACGTCGCTTCGCCCGTCTCTACCTTCTTTCGTTTCTTCTTGTCGTCATTTTACAACGGTGTCAGTGAGGTATTGTTGCGAATGTGCGAGGATGTCTACCGAGCTGACGAAGCTTCGGACGACGATGACATGTCCGGAAGTTCTGACGGTGATTAAGTTTTTGGCATCGCCCCGAGATTTAGCTGAGAGTGCTGTAAATAAAGGTTTGTTTATTTCTTTCTTTTGCCCAACCTTTTACCTGTTATTAAAAATAAAAAAAGGTCGACCTATATTTGAATTATTATTTTTTTATTATTCTCGGTGGGTTCAATAAATACGGGTCTATCTATTTTCGAGTAAATACGGTACGTCCCACGAAACACTAAGTAAAACTTAAAGTTACGTCCGACGTATCTTTACCCGAAGGTTTCAAGTTACGTTCGACATAACCCAATGTGAAAAGTTACGTCCGACGGAACTCGAGATAAAAAAAAAAATAAAGTTACCCCCACCCGCTGCCCGTTTCGACTTGGATGTGTTTCGTACCGGCGTAGGTCGTGGTACCGGCACGCGTTCGTGTAATTATTATTACTACACGCGTTCGTGTAATTACACACGGTCCAACACTGATGTCTGAGGCTCGCAGCATGCGTGCTGAGAAGTTAACATCGTACTACATCGTTTTCAAGCATGGCTCCTTGTTCATCGGCTCGATTTACATTTTCGGTAAATGACAAACCGTGATGAAGCACAATTATTCTAGCTCAAAATAGTCAGGAACACTTGGCACGCATGCTTACACTGAAGCGCACCTAACTTAATTTAAAAGTAGAACAGAAAGGGGACGAGATTTGCTTACCGCTTCACGGAGAGACTGACACCTTCGGATCCTAGGCCTACCGGACGAACTTCGAAGTCGTCGACGGTCCGGGGATCGGACGAGGAAAGCGGGCCGCGCTGCGCTGTCCCAGGCTGACCACACCTGGGTGAACTATGAGAGGCGCCGTCGAGTTGAGAACCAGAGTCGCAGCAGAAACGGACCGCCAAACATCTGTTCCGTACAACGTAAAACGAGCCGACGTCCCCCACGCAGCTACGCCTCCGCCATCTTCTCCGCGGCGACGGGAAGTGGGGAAGCCGAGCAGCGGAAGCGGAAGTCACTGGGCGGCCGCTTTTCGTTTCGCCTTTAGCCGACGCCTGCTTCGGTTGCGGAATCGTGGGCTTGTAGCTGGTTGCGACGAGAGGAGCCACGAAAAGGCGTCGAGTTGGCCGTGTACGAGTCGGGGTACGAGCAACGGGCCGTTTGCCGCTGTCGACCGGTGACGCGGTATCCTCGGCTTGGTTTCACGATCGGTTTGCTGCTGTGCACGTTGGCTTTGCTATGCGGTACGGCTGGTGCGGCTGTCGAATACTTGTGGTACACATTATTCGAGACAGACGCCCCAAGACGTCGCCGTGAAGAGTTGACCGAGGAATTCGTGTGAGCTCAACGTCGGTCTATGTTCCGTTTCGACATGTATGGTATATGTAACGATACCGGTGGTAAATGATGGACGTTTCGATGGAAGATGGCGGTCGCCTTTCTGCATGTATGATTTGGTGATACTGGTGGTCTTGAGGTATAAACGTTGTCTTGGAAAGATGTCGGTCGCCTACGTCATCGGACGCAATATCATACCAGCCGCACCAAATTATATCGGCAAGCAAACTGGCTGTAGGCGGACGCGGAGCCATATCGGTGCTGGTATCACCAGTTATGCAGAACGCCAAACCAAACTAGCTGCATGCATAATAACAAGAAATTAAGATGGCTTCATACCAGAACTGTGCAAGCAGCAGGTATGTTTCTTCAGCGTTTTTTCAATAGGGCTTCGACACGAAGTAATTTTCGCGGATTTGTGCCAGTGTCCATCTGTAGCCAAGGTGCCCTGCCGTCGGGTCGTCGTGGCAGGCTTCGAAAATTTCCTTTTGGAAACCAGCGGAGATCACCAGAAGCCACGCCGAATTGTTGTCCCCGAAGTTCTCTTTGGAAAGCACACCTTGTCGGATGGGGAAGCTCGCCAGGGCTCGTAAGAAGGCAGGGGAAGTCTACTTATTCTTCCCTTCAGGTGATCGATCATTGCGCGCAGCTTAGGGTCGGTTCTTTTGAGTGACGCCATATCGTCAACGTTGACAGCACCGAGAAAACTGTCCTCCTCGTCGTCGTCGTCGCAGGCGTGAGCTTACTCGACGGGGTCCCTTGGTGGACAGTTCGTATCCCTGTGCTTGAAGCCAGACTTGCACACCACGGACGTGTCGAATTCTTGGAGTCGTTGACTCCATCGGGCAAAACCTACTGACGGAGTTTTCCGGTTCACAATCCACCAGAGGTAGTGGTGGTCCGTGACCACTCTGAATGGTAAGTATTAAACTTGGTTATGGCTCCGACGACCGCAATGCATTCCTTCTCCGTCGTGGAGGAATTTCTCGGTGTAATCTCGCGATTTAGATAACGTTTTTCGAGTCTATATCTTTTATTTGTGCTTTACCGGAGCATAGTTCTCTCAAAACATGATTTTGTTCAGTGATCTGGAACAGTCTTAGTAAGTCTGCTTCAACAAATCTGCGACGTATATAAAAACGGTTTTGTAGAATTTATTATTTTAGGTGTCCTTATAACTTGTAAGTATACCTTGAAGTACTGAAATAATTAGATATATCTGAACTTGCAACAAGACTGTGTTCGCGCGACCTTGTATTTTTGTTTAAATGTATACACAGTTCATTCGACATCAGCTCATTATTCTCATCTGTGCACTATCACAGACCCACTAGAGATGTTCGAAATCACCGCCTGTTCCACGTTAACCCCACAAACTTCGTCACCATCGGGTCGCATTCAAAACTATTTAAAACATCTAGAGCCATGAGATATAGACATTTTCAAATCAGATTTGTGCCGATTCAAAAAGTGCTTGAGCCATGTATGTGGTTGATGTATATACGTATTCACAGTTGAGTATTTTGTTCTTTTTTGTTGTTTGCATTGCCTACCTTTCTTAACCTTTATTTATTTGCATTCTTTTTTACTACAAACGAGTGCACCAGTGCTTAGGCTTCGGCTGTTATTGGGCACAATAAATAAAACTATTATTATTATAGGCGATCACTTGTTCTGTTCCTTCCAGTATTTGTACCAGTACCGCGCCCAGTCTCGTATTACTGGCGTCTGTGAGGACTTCAGTCATAGCCTGTTAACCAAAATGACCGAGGAGCGGAGGCATCTGAAGTCGGTTTCAGCTCATGGATTTTCCGCTGTTGCCCTTTTGATCAGTGGAACTTGACAGTGTCCTTTGTTAGGTCGGTGAGAGGCGTAGAGATCCTCGCGCAATCTCGGACGAAACGCTTTTTAAAGGCGCACAGTCCTAGAAATCTTCTCACGGCCTGCCGCCAATCTTCAGGTCCACCGATGAGAGGTAACGGGAGTGGCGTAGTAGATTGAGCGTATCGTCGATGCGTGGAAGCAAATAAACGTTTTTCTTAGTCTCGGAATTCAGCCTTCGATAGTACATGCAGAATCTCAGCGCTCCGCACTTTTTCTTTACCAGCATGACGGGAGAGGACCAGGGGTCGTTTGAAGGCTGGATAATGTTGTCCTCGAGCATATCTTGACATTGTTCCCGTTCTTTCAAAGAGACACGTTATGGCGACTGGTGGACGGTAAGGGCAAGTTTATGGAGAACAACGCGATGCTTGGCAATCGTCCCTTGGCGCACCCTTGATGACATGGCAAAACATTTGCTGTATTCATCCTTCAGGGCCTGGGCGGGTCGAGTTGATTTCAAACTCCGAAGGCAGCGTCCTCTTCTGCAGCAATGAAGAGGAGTCTTCTAAGATGCAGGAAATCACGGCTGAGTCCGGAAGTTTTCCGACGTGGCCCACGGCTGTGCCGTTTGTCAGGCGCTGTGATTTCCTTCGGAAATTCGCCACAACAGCCATGGCGCGCCCGTCCTTGAGCTTCGTTACGCCTCAGGCAATGCAGATTCCTCTCCAACAATAACATCTGTTGGGCTAGTTGGTTACACATGATCAGATAAAATTATCGCAAACGACAAGAGAAGAGAAAGGTAGGACAGGACAGAGCGCTACTCACAACTGACGTTTTAATAGAAAAAGACAATAAGGAAGTGAAGCAATATTAACAATAAAAGGAAGAGGAAAACCCATCAAAATTACGACCGCGCCCTAGGTTGTCTTGATAAAAGAAGAAGAAAAACACCAAAATCGTGACTACCTTTGGTTGCTGTACTAAAGGAAGAAGAAATAAGAAAAAAAAAACCTAATGGTATATTCGGCTGGTCACTTTCGAGCGCTCCAATTATCCGAGTCGGAGCTACCAGATCCCGGAGCGCCTCCGCATCGGAGCGAGAGAATCGGCGCGCCCAGCCGAACGCACCTCAACTTTTCAGAGCGGCAAACTTAGCGGATAGAGGGTGGCCTGCGCCACTAGTGGACGGCGCGAGCCGCCCTCTAGCGGAACTTTTGCTTCTCGGATTCAAAGGGTTCAGCAGTATTCAGTCATCCATCCATCCGTTAATCCTTGAAAAATGGCAGCCGTCAACGCGGACGCTGATAAGGTCATCGCAAGCCAGCCGTGCCAAGCGGAAGTTTCTGCGAAACTATAAAAAAAGACAACATTACAGCTTGAAAACTCTCGTATTTTTGTTCTTACCGCTTTGTCCGAGTAGGTTCGCACTATAGAAACATAAGCCTTGACCTTGGGCACCGTACAAGGTGCATCAAACAACTCGGCAAACTTCGCTTCGTAAACACGACCCTCGTCGTCGTCGTCCAAGCTGCTGGTGTTGTCGCTGTCTGCTAGCTTCGCCAGCAGCACTGACGGTGCCACCCCTAACATTAAACGTCTTCGTTTCAACGACATTTCACCTCAATTCGGGGAGCACAACACAACGGTGACGGCGTCGAGACTGACGGCTGTTTTTTGCAGCCCTCTTTCTGCGGAGTAGCCACGTTCTCGCCGTCCGCTTCCAACGCAAAAGCAAAATGGCGGAATGGCTGGAGTCACGTGACCGGTCGGCAGCCAGATCTCTCGCGCGCTCCCACTTCCAAGTTAGAGCGCCTCAAACCGCTCCGATTCGGAGGACGGCGAGAGTCGGAGCTTCGAGAGCGCTCCGAAAGAACAAGCCGAATATACTTGGAGCGCCTGGCATCGACCAGCCGAATGCACACCGGCTTTTCAGAGCGCTCCAAGAGGCTGAAAAGCGACCAGCCGAATATACCATAAGAAAATAAGCCAGAACATTCAGATGTTGAGCACTTCGTCGGACCTAATGTGAGACACAAGATAAAATTCTATCTTAATGTACACTACACACTTCTTGCGGCGTAAGGATCATTACTGGTGGAGTTCAAGATAGTGTAGTTCTTTTGGTGAAAGGGTCACCGAAGGGGCGCTGATGCACGTGTTCCCGCGCGCGATGATGGTTTGCGCCTCGAAAAGTTCTCTAGATCGTTTTTTCGCCGTAACGTCTCAGCACTTTGGTGTGGTTCAACAAAGGCGAGCATTGACAGTCTCGTACATGCATGGCGAGGTGTCCTGCTGGTGACAACTTTTGTGCAAGAGCATGTTCTCTAAGACGTTCATTAACGCATCGCCCTGTCTGCCCCATATAAACTTTCCCGCATGTAAACGGTATCTCATAAATTACACCACAGCTGCAGTCCACGTATTTGAGTCGATGTTTCACTCCACATTGTGCATGTAGTATCTGCGTGTTGTTGATCTTCGGACAGAGCTTCTTCGACTTATCCGGTGCAGATAGCACGACTTCAACATGGAACTTGGAGGCCACCTTCTTTAAGTTATGCGAAATACGGTGAATGTATGGCAGGACTGTTGTCGGTGTCGTCTGTCCCTTTCTGTGTCTCGTTTACCGCGTGAAGTAAGCAAATACTCAGCGACTTCATACAACAAGGAACTCGGGTATCCAGAAGACTTGTGTCTTTGCACTTGGGCATTAAAACTATCACTTGCTGAATGTGCACAAGATTTCTTTCGTATTGCACTCAAGCCACTGGTAACAATACCGCGTTTTATAAGCTTGGAATGGGCTGAGTCAAACTGTAAAAGTCCTTTCTGGGTTCGTGGGGAGTACGTCCATTATGTATGGTCTTGAGTGAACGCCAGCCTGAGGTCTAAAAATTGCAGGACCGCATTCGCTGGTGTCTCAGAAGTGAAATTGAGGCCCTTTCCTCCTTCCAAGAAGGAGATTATGCTAGGAGATTATGCAAGATCGTCCGCTCTGAGATTTGGAGACAAGTGAGATACTGCAGAACGTGCCTATGGGTTCTTGCTGGCGGAATGGATCCCGGTGGCGGACAAGGACGAAGATACAGAGCCTTTCTGGACTCGGCAAGTAAGCAAGCCAAAATCTTATGGTGGAATTACGTTCCTCTTATCAAGAGTCTACGTGTACAGAAAGGAGAAAGGAAAGGCGAAACTATAACCCTTTTGGGTGATGTATCTCTACCATCTGAGATAGGCAAGGTGCTCAAAAAAGGCCCTAAATATTGCACAACACCACAGAGACAGGGCGTTCAGCTTGTGTGTATTATTCATGATATAGCCAACAAGGCGCAAGAAGATGACAGGACCCGTTGTGTTAATGACTATGTTGATGTGCTGATAAAAAATACTACTACTGTTGGCCAAAAGACGTTACAAATGCCCCGTCCTTGTCGATTATTTCAAAGGCAATAACTTAAACCTACTGGTATCAGACAAAGAAGGAGGTTTTGTAGTGATCCCTCGTTCTAACTACCTAGACAAGGCTAATGAAGCAATTAATAAGAACTTCAACCAGTTGTTTAATGTCAAGACAAAAAGAGTAAAGGCGAAGGCGCTCCAATTGTGCCATAGGCTTGAGTTGGCTCAATTAGGGAAGTTGATATCGGATACTACAAAGAACCAGTTGGACATGTTTTTCACCGCAAAAACCCACAAGACAAGATGCCCTTTCCGTGTAGTGGTTACGGAGAAAGGATCGTGGCAAGGGGCTATGTGTCGGTTTCTCCTACGACAATTGTCCCATCTTCATCTGGATGATCCATTTCTGGTAAAAAACTCAGAGGAGACAATTTGTTACCTGGAGCAAGATTCCACAACAGCCCGTTTTGGTTTTTCTCTGGACGTGCAAGACTTGTTTTATTCAATCCCACATAATAAGCTGTTTACAGCAGTGGGGGAATGCATAGAAGCAAACGGTTCAATTCCTTTTCAAAACCAATGTGGCATGCCGGTTGAATCTTTTTTAGAACTTCTGAGGTTTTACTTTTCTGCCACTCTGGTCACTTTGATGGCAAGACCTACATACAAAAGAAGGGCATTTGTATAGGATCATGTGTCGCTCCTATCTTATGCGACATTTTCCTGTCTCAATGTGATAGAGAGATAGCCAACAGAACGTCTACCAAACCAATTTCCCGTATTTTTCGATACGTGGATGACTACTTGGTTCTACTTACATGTCGTCCGGATGACAAAGTTCACGTTCAGACTTCTTGGAAGGAGGAAAGGGCCTCAATTTCACTTCTGAGACACCAGCGAATGCGGTCCTGCAATTTTTAGACCTCAGGCTGACGTTCACTCAAGACCATACATGCTGGACCTACTCCCCACGAACCCAGAAAGGACTTTTACAGTTTGACTCAGCCCATTCCAAGCTTATAAAACGCGGTATTGTTACCAGTTGCTTGAGTGCAGCACTAAAGAAATCTTGTGCACATTCAGCAAGTGATAGTTTTAATGCCCAAGTGCAAAGACTCAAGTCTTCTGGATACCCGAGTTCCTTGTTGTATGAAGTCGCTGAGTGTTTGCTTACTTCACGCGGTAAACGAGACAAAGAAAGGGACAGACTACACCGACCAACAGTCCTGCCATACATTCACCGTATTTCGCATAACTTAAAGAAGGTGGCCTCCAAGTTCCATGTTGAAGTCGAGCTATCTGCACCGGATAAGTTGAAGAAGCCTTGTTCGAAGATCAACAACACGCAGATACTACATGCACAATGTGGAGTAAAACATCGACTCAAATACGTGGACTGCAGCTGTGGTGTAATTTATGAGATACCGTTTACATGCGGGAAAGTTTATTTGGGGCAGACAGGGCGATGCGTTAATGAACGTCTTAGAGAACATGCTCTTGCACAAAAGTCGTCACCAGCAGGACACCTCGCCGTGCATGTACGAGACTGTCACTGCTCGCCTTTGTTGAACCACACCAAAGTGCTGAGACGTTACGGCGACAAACGATCTAGAGAACTTTTCGAGGCGCAAACCATCATCGCACGCGGGAACACCTGCATCAGCGCCCCTTCGGTGACCCTTTCACCAAAATAACTACACTATCTTGAACTCCACCAGTAATGATCCTTACGCCGCAAGAAGTGTGTAGTGTACATTAAGAGAAGAATTTTATCTTGTGTCTCACATTAGGTCCGACGAAGTGCTCAACATCTGAATGTTCTGGCTTATTTTCTGAGGTTTTTTTTTCTTATTTCTTCTTCCTTTAGTACAGCAACCAAAGGTAGTCACGATTTTGGTGTTTTTCTTCTTCTTTTATCAAGACAACCTAGGGCGCGGTCGTATTTTTGATGGATTTTCCTCTTCCTTTTATTGTTAATATTGCTTCACTTCCTTATTGTCTTTTTCTATTAAAACGTCAGTTGTGAGTAGCGCTCTGTCCTGTCCTACCTTTCACTTCTCTTGTCGTTTGCGCTAATTTTATCTGATCAGATTCCTCTCCCCGAGAGAATTGAACGTTTCCTTCCAACGGAGAGTCACCGCAGATAAATATTGCCATCCCGACCGGCACAAAGACACTGGATAACGGCGGCAGAGTCGCATGGTCGGCAAGGACTCGTACCGCGGCTGACGTCGCATCGCGATCTTCCTATGTAAGGATAGGTTTCCAGAGCGTCAACCTGTTCGCTCCAAGATCGATGACGGGGCCGTATTCACAAAGAAACTCCATTCCAAGAATGAAGTTTCTTAGGCAGTCCTTAAGAACAACGAATTTAAATAAACAGGTCTCCTCATGGATGTACACGCGTGCAGTGCACCTTCTTACGGGTGTCATGAAACGTCCGCCGGTGGTTCGTATTTGCGGGTCATCCCACGGCATTATAACTTTCCAAAGGCGGGAGAGACCTTCTTACTCAAAACGAAATAGTCTGTTCAGGTGTCGATGAGTGCCGGCGCGTCGAGGCCATCGATGGTAAGGACAAGGGTATTCGACACAGTCGCAGGAGCGTTGTTATAGTCCGTCGCGTCGCTAGTGTAGGAGCCCTCCCTCGTTTGTGGAAGATATCTTCTTCGTTCGTCTAGTCAGACCGTTCGGTATTGCCGCACTTAGTTTTCCTGACAAGGCAGGCGATATATACTTTCTCGGAGGGACCGACGAAGGAGCGATGCCGGACCTCGTGGGGATATTGAGTGGTTCCCCGAGAAGAACCCTGTACTGAAGACATTGGACGACGCAGGTACTTTTTGATGTCCCTCGGTCACTCTCCAAATCGGCGTCGAAGGTCGTTTGGCGCAAATCCTCGCTGGCTGAGCTGGCGGTAGGGGCACCTCCGGTAACCGTGATCAGCCTCCCCACAGTGGAAGCACACCGGGCATCAATCAGCCGCGGGCCACACGTTGGTCTTTCGGGGCCCACGCTGCTCTTGACGAACAGCGTACTGTAGTGAAGAGACCTCCCGTCAGGCTGCTGCTGAGCACTGCAGGGTGACAGGAGGCTTCGGTCGACAAGCAACTGCGCCGTAGGTTCGAGCTGGTGGTTACGGTGTGGCGTCGGCAAAATCGTCTGGCTCAAACAATCTGCGATCGAGAGCGAAGCTGGAAGTTCGGCGGCAGGTACCAGATTCTTCGGTCCCTCACGGATGATGTCCCGGATGATTTCGCGGATCCCCGAGATATTGGAGCCGATGGTGCAGCTGGACGGCGGAGGAGAGAGAGGGGGGGGGGGGCGCAATGCCGTCAGAAGGGTGATTGTACTGGGCGGCTCGTGCGTGCAGGGCCCCTTCAATGTTCGTCGCCACAGTCACAAAACTTTTGACGGTGATAGCTTTACATCGCACAAGGCTTCCGATTATGTTATTTTTGGACACCGCGCATCAGAATTCACAGCTGCTTTGCATCAGGTGTTTGAGGATCGGTACGGTTCCTAAGTTGAAGGACATCCTCGACAAAGTTGGTGACACTTTTACTTGAGCTTTGAACCTTCGACTGAAGAAACGCTTCAATACGTTTTTTTGCTGCTGGCTTGCGAAGGAGCGTCGGAGCTTTTTCATGAGCTGTTCCTACAAACTGATCGAGGCCTCGTGATTCTCGTACCAGTGCCAAGCCGTTCCCTACAGAGAACATTAGACGTTCATTAGGCTTTGTTCAGGCGTCCGTCCATTGTGTCGGCAAACTAGCTCAAACTGATTGATCCAGTCTTCGTAGACATCACCGTGGAAAGAAGCTGGCGTTCGGGGTGCGACGGGCATAACGACAAGGGATGTGGCGGTCAAGGGCGGCGGTGCCATCGTCTTGCTTTTCTTGGGCTTGTCCGGCAGAAGTTAAAAATCCGGGTGCTGGTCTTTGGTGTGGCGGCTTCCTCGGGTCTGGGTAGTCTCCACGGACGGTCTTCATGGGCCAGTGATTGGGCTTACGTTGCCATGCCTCTGAGGGGTATGCTTCATGTGCTGCGTTATCCCGCGAATCAACCAGAGATGTCCCGGATGAAGGCAACGAGATGATCAATAATCCCGTAAAGGACGAGCGTGTTGTTAGCGGCACTGAATATGAAGAAGGGACAACGTGGAAGTGGTCGTTAGTCGTTGCTGTCCGTCCCTTTGTCCCTTCTTCATATACAGTACTGAATAGACCCCTTGCAAAATTCTGCCCTTTGTTAATAGCTGTGGAATCCCTGCAAAATACCGGACTAATACCTCGAAAGTCATGGTACACGAAAACGAAAACACCCCCACAGAAAAAGGTGATGAGCGAACTTACGTTGAGCTTTCGACGCAGTTTAATTGGCTCGTCGGCACGTAGTGTTGGCCGTGCTACTTCGTTCTCTATATTATAGAATGACTTGCACTTTCCTCGCTGGAGCTGTTCCGCCATTGTGCAGTGGTTCCGATGTTCTAATATTCGGCACGTAACTTTTTAAAGAGGTTTATAATTAACTGAAAGTATGGGTTTAATCGTCGAACCTTTGCCAGAAAGAAAAGAAAAAACAGACGTCGAGAAATGAGCAGCGAGCGTCGACGTCGGCAGCAGCAACTAAATGTGCATCTGCGTGAGAACTGGCTAGGACTAGAGTGAATGAATGGGTAATACCGCAATCGGCTTCTTATCTTCTAAACTGGCCCTTTCCGAGTTTCGGCCCTGTTCGGGAATGAGCTAAGGTGAGATTGACTAGGCAAGGTCATTCCAGCCTTCTGATTTTTTACCCTCGGTGTAAGAGAAAACAGGAATCTTCTAGATGAATCAAAAAATGTTCATTCTCGGTCATGCTAGGGGAAATACCAACCAGTGTCCGATTTCCCAGCCCCCAGATATAAAAATGGGAAATAATAATCCCAAACGCAGGCTTTTGTGAAGAGACAGGCTGCGCATAAAGCCAGACTTTTGCTTTTTGAGGTACCGGTGTCGTTCTTGGAGATTTGTGGCTATGCATGTTTGGTGTTTTTGCAGTATGATATGTGGTAAGGTTTACAAAAAACGGAGTCTTGCGAAAAGCGCAGCCCCCTACGTTGTCACGGCGTCAGCATAAACAAACGTGGTGGCGCCCATGGAACAGAGCCGACACTGGTTTATTGGATGTAGATGCCCTAGGTAGAATCACAGTTAAGGCCTGTTCACAAATACAGGTCAACGTTAACTCAGCGCTGTAGGCACAAGGCTGTAAGAGTGCTTCGCTGCATGTGATTCCACATTTTGTTTCTTAACAGAATGAAGAATTAGGCGAGTTGGGACCTAGTCATGATGAAACAGCGCGACTAGACAAGGACTAAGTGCTTGCTTCCACGCACAATGCAGCACTGATACCCTTGTTACACGGGCGAAGCTGCGCATGTTACAAAAGCATCAGTACTGCATTTTGTCAATGCGGTAAAGGCAGTTAGCATCCCATACTGTGATTCGACTCAACTCGTCGGTGATAGTGCTACACGGCTTTTTTGAGCTCAGTTAAAACCTAAACAAACCAAATCTGGGGTAACACGGCCTCTATAAATAGTGGAGCAAAGTATCAAGAACGCCATCTTTTAGTGTTTATGACTTTTGAAGCAAGATAGACTATGACTTTCTTACGGAGCGATCAAATTAAAACCAATACCCTCAAAGATATTGCGAAACGGAGATATAAATGAAGCCGCAACTCTATTTCATCACAAATTACTCCGCTCGCGCTAGTGCTGTGATATATGTCATTCTGAGCTGCTTATAACGGCAGCTCCGTTCCCTCACAATTTTACCTCCTACAATATATCTTTTTATGATTGTGCCTGCTAGAGTGAGTCGTTATCGCTTTTTCATTGGTAATACCACAGACACCGCTATCTTTAATCCAGTCAACGCAGCGCTTCATTAGGGCTAAAACTGCGCCGATTGACCGCTGCATCAGCGCGAAGTTTCCTTCAAAACAGAAGTGCATTAGCCCTTTTCCTATTGCTGATTGAGCGCGGCGATATATGTGTTAAAAGGGCCACTGACAACCCCAACATGGATATATTTTTTTTAACTTGCAAAGATTTTATAATGATTCCTAGTAATCGCCCTAAATGTATCAAGCATGAGAACTCCGTTTGTGCAGACAAAAATATTTTCAAAACGCTTGATTTGAAACGCCCGCCTGAATCTATGACGTAGTAAACAAAATGGTGCGCTCCTTACCCTTTTGAATGAAATCAGGCATGAATCGTCGTTTATCATTCCCTTTCCCTCTAATCGTTCATGGACACGTCCATATGCCATCCGGCCAACCGCGAGAGTATTTGCGAACCCTTTCTTGAAGTACAAACAATGCTCCACTTTCGATATCTCTTTTTGTTCTAGCAGTGTTGTCGGTCAAAACTGATTTTTACAAAGAGTTAAAGAAGAAAACAACGTGCATTAGACCTTGGTGACCTACGAGGAGGAGGAGGAAAACTTTATTCAAAAGCTCAGGTCCGAGCCGTCTTAATCGTCCGCACTGGAGGAGGAATCGTCTTCTACAACTTGGGTTAGTGTTCTTCGTTGCGGAGGGTCTAGGATCTCCCGCACATGAAGAAGTAGGAGAGGCCAGAGCTCGTTTTGTAGGTCAGGAGGAGGAGCGGCCCAGTTTACCCAGGAATAGGGGAGGTGGGCAGGGAAGTTCAGAGGAGTGGGGTGAGTGGGGGAGCTTGTGGCTCTTGGACAGAGCCAGTATGTGTGTTCGTTTGATGGGTATCCCCCGCACACCTGACACGCAGGCTGTCCAGGGCGGCCCTGTATGTAGTGATTGTATTGATCGCAGGGTAAGGAGTTAGTCTGTGCTTGGCGAATGAGGGTGGCGTCTGGTCTGTCGAAGATGGTGGAGGGTGATGAGAGGGTGCACCGCTGGTGCCGAAGCAGCCGGAGATGTTCTCTTCGTTCCTTGTGATTAGAGGCGCGAGCTTCTCGGGGGTTATATGGTTCAGGCCAAGGCTTCGGAGGGCCCGGAGGATAGATTGCGCGGGCCAGAGCGTGTGCACGCTCATTCTCCGGAATGCCTTGATGGCCGGGAACCCATTCGAGACGAACGTGGAGTTGAGGGTGAGTGGCCATGTAGTCCTGAAGGGTAGTGCGGGTGTGATCTGGCAGGCCTTGACATTCAAATGCTCTCAAGGTGGAGTGGTCATGAAGGGTGATGGCTTCCTCGATCGCTTGGATCTCCGCCGCAGTTGGGGAAGGGACGCCGCAGTGTAGGCGGGTGGATGTGGAGTGGGGGCCGATGACTGCAGTGATGATCCGATCTGGTTGGATATGAACGTCTGTGTAGTATGTGTCGTGAGATAGCGTCGGGAGGTAGTGAGCATGGTTTTGCCGGCGCGTCTTGTTCCTATCTGGATCCATGTTTCGTCGAATGGGGCGTACTTCTATTCGTGGCACGCCGTCCCATGGTGGTGGGGGTGGAGGGATGGGGGGCAGGTGCTCCGTAGGATGGCCAAGGCTTTGAAGGATTGCCCGTCCCTGTCTGGAGGTTGAGAGACGGTGTAACTGGGCCTGGTGATGGGCCGCTGTTTTCTCTTCAAGTGTGTTGAAAAGTGCAGTGTCCGCTATTTTGGTATTGGCGGCATATACAGGAACTCCCAGGGCAGTACGGGTGAACTTGCGGAGGGAAGCCTCGATTTTGTTTGTCTGGGTGGTAGTGAGGGTTTGATATGGATACGCATACATGAGTCGAGTGTACACGAGTGCCTCGATCACTTTGCGAAGTTCGTGCTCCCGTAAGCCGTGGCGTTGTCGTGTGATACGCCAGGGCATATGGAGAATTTGCTCTAGTTGTTTTAGAATGGTTTTTACCCAGATCGTGCTTCGTCCGTCTTGTTGGAAGATGAATCCAAGAATTTTGATTTGGTTGCGGCGGGGTATAGGGTTATTATCGATACTCAGTTGGATGAGGTTGCGGTATGCATCTCCTTTTTTGGTGTCATCGTTGGGGACCACAACATAAGCGGATTTGTCAGGGGAGCAGGTGAGGCCTACGCTGCGGGCGTGGCTTTGGATGATGTCGAGTCCTGTCTGGATAATTTCCTCTTGTTCTGCTGGGCTGCCAGTTGAGGACCATATGGTTACATCGTCAGCATAAATGGCATGTTGGAGGCCAGGGACTTTTGAGAGTTTGTGTGGAAGATTCTTCATGACGAGGTTAAATAGTGTAGGTGATAAGACAGAGCTTTGTGGTGTTCCCTTGGTGAGAGGGTGAGGATCAGATGGGTTACCGTCCGGGCCTATTATTCTAATTGTTCGATCCGTAAGGAAGTTCTTAATGTAATTAAAAAGTCTCGAACCAGGGCGAGTGTCTGCGAGGTTGTGTAGAATTGCCGAGTGGTCTACCCCATCAAAAGCCTTTTTAATGTCCACTCCGGCAATTGCACGGAGTTGTGCTGTGCTTTTGTAAGCGTATATATCTTCACGGATGCGGCGGGCGACGTCATGAGTGCTAACATGGGAGCGGAATCCGACCATGGTGGGAGAAAGGAGATTGTGAGCGTCAAGGTGCCACTCCAGCCGAGTAAGCGCCATCTTTTCCATTAGTTTTCCCAAACAGGAGGTCATGGAGATGGGGCAGAGGTTATTGATTGTGGTTGGGGGTTTACCAGGTTTAGGGATGACTAGGACGTTGGCAGTTTTCCACGACGCAGGGATGTTTCCAGAGCGCCATACCTCATTAAGAATCTCTAGGAGTTCAAGTAGCTTCATGTCAGGAAGATTTCGGAGGATTCCGTACGTGATTTTGTCAGGTCCAGGAGATGTGGTACGCGTAAAAGAACGAAGGGCTGTAAAGAGCTCCTCGAACGTGAAGTCCGAATTGATACCCTCTGCCTCAGGCTCGGGTGGTGTTTGAGGATAGTAAAGGTTTTGAATGCTTTGTAGAGAGTGCGGATAGAAAACATCTCTGATTTGGTTGGTGAGTTCCGATGGCGACGCGTCTAATGCCAGTTGCAGTTTCTGTAATGTGTTACGAGGTCTGTTCTGGCCCAGCAGGGTGCGCATGATCTGCCACACTCTAGGAGTGTGGAGGTGATCATTCATATTATCGCATGTCTTGAGCCATGTGTCCGTGGCTAGTTGGTCTGCATACTCCTGAGCTTCGTAGGTAAGGCATGCGATCTTCTCTTGGAGGGTGGTGCTGGATTTGTTCTTCTTCCAAGCCTTAACGACTTTGCGGCGTTTGCTCCAAATGTTGAGGAGGTGGGTGTCAATATAAGGGTGCTCTTCAGTGCGCTTAACATGGCGCGTATATTTCGCCACGGTGTTCATGATGTTGGCGCACCATGCTGTTGGATCAGGGTTAGACGCGGGAAGGTCTTCGATCGCCTTTCTGGCTTTCGGCCAGTCTACAATTCGGGATATGGGGCTTCGTGAGTGCCGTTGCCGGGTGCCGTGTTTGGGGGTTAGGGTGATCTGTATGATATGGTGGTCACTACCTAGGTTCTCGTCAGTGTTATCCCAACTTGCACTCATGTCGCTGCGTATCCATGTAAGGTCTGGGGTTGTATCGTTTTCTCGGGCTGTGCCCTGGCGTGTCGGAGTGGACGTATCGTTCAGGAGAGTAAGGTGGTGAAGGCTTGCGAAAGCGTCCAGTTTCCTGCCTAGTGCGGAGGTCCTGTCGTATCCCCAATTGGGGTGCGGACAGTTGAAGTCTCCCAGGAGGAGGAGAGTCGATGGTGCCTTGGCTGCTACAACAGGGGTCTGGAGAGGTGGGAGGGGGGAGTCGTGACCACGTGGGGTCCAGTAGGCATTGATGATGGAGATCTTTTGTCCGTGGTAAGTGGAGTGGGTGATTACGTGCTCCTTGGTGGGGGAGTTGAGGGGCCCGGAATCATCCTGGATGGTTGGGATTTGTTTGCGCACGTATGTGACCGTCATCGCTTGGGGGGGAGGGGGTGTTTGGTGTCCTTTGTGTCTAGGGACGATGCTGGGTTGTATAAAACTGTCGTAGCCGGGAAGGGGAAAGTTGCCGTAGGTCTCTTGGAGGGCAATGATATCCGGCTGCGTCCCTGCGTGAAGCATATACTGCAGGAGGGTGTTCTTTTTGCGTTTGAGGCTGCGACAGTTCCATTGCCATATGACGAGGGAAGTTTGGGTTGGTGTAGGGTGATGAAGGGCGTCAGGCATTTTGGGCCTCCGGGGTTTCTTCCGTGGCGTTTGTTTGGTGGTATGCAGCACGTTTCCGGGGGTGCTCCTCTAGGGTGGTGAGGTATTGTTCGAGTTTGTCAATGCGGTCGGCTAGTCGTTGGACGGCTTGCATAATGGGAGCGAGGGCTTGTTGGATCATTTGAATGATGTCGCAGTGGGAGGGGGGAGACGGAGTTGGTGTTAGGAGGGTTTGTGAATAAGTTGGATGAAATGTGGGCCTACGGGTTTGAGGAGGGAGAGGGGCCGAAGTTGGGTGGCTCCCTTGTGGTGCCAGTGGGGTTGGGGTTGGGGTTGATGTCTTCGAGGGTCGCGACGTTCGGTCGGCCTTGGGAGTGTTTGAGTCCTTTTGCTTGTCCGGCTTTGGTGTTCGGTCCCGGTTCCTGGCTGTATCGGAGGGGGTCCTGGTGTCGTGCGGTGGGCGGCTCTGGCTGCGACTTCGGCTCCGCGGTGCCTGGAGGATGTCAAAGCGGTTTGTGGTAGGCAGGGCTGGCCAGCTCTGCAAATCCTGTGATGGCGGGGCGACCGCTCGAAAGCGGTGTCTTTTGTGAATGCGTTGCCACTTCTGAGCATCCTCGTCCGCCTTCGCCCTAGCCGGGCACGCAGAGGAGGACGGCGGGTGTTCCCCGTTGCAGTTGAAGCAGTGCGGGTCGCAGTCATGTGGTGTGTTCAAGGGGTCGTGGTTATAGGGGAAGACCTTGCTGCAGATGGGACATCTTGTGAAGGAGGTCTTGTTGGGGCACACGTCGGCGCGGTGGCCAGTGCCGTGGCACAACGTACATTGTTTACTTCTCGCTCGCTGAGGATAGATCGGGTAGGCTCCACAGCGAATGAATGCGTAACGGGGAAGGCGCGGCCCTTCAACGGTGAGGAGAATAGTGTTCGTGCGGCCAAGGCGGCGGATTTCGAGCAGTTTGGCGTTCTCAACACGAACGTGTTGCGAGAGGTATTCGTCAGTGATTTCGTTGGTGATACCATGTATTACCCCGCGGGCATTCAGAGGATCGTTTGCTACGTAGGAGTTGGTTTCAAGTGACTCACCGTCGATGGTGACGTTCGTGAGTTGCAGAAGTTTCTGGTGGGCCGTCGGGCGAAACGTATCAATAGCCAAGAGATTTTGCGGTGCGCGGAGCCTAATGTAGGTGTCTTCTTGTTCGAATTTAGTCAGTCTCGCTCCGTCCAGAATGGCGGCGCAGAGGGACGTGAAGCGAAGGGTGGTGATGTTTACGTGATTTGCGAGTTTCATTATAATTGTTGTGCTTCTGGGTTGCTTGGGCGCGGGTGAGGTAAATTGCCATGAGGAAGGTGCCGCCCCAGCGGGCTGGACGGGCGAGCTTTCCGACACTGTGTCGACAAGCATGGCGGTGAGGCGGTAGGCGGCCGGAACCGCGGCGCCGGTGTTAGGCTTAGCGAGGCCCGCCCCACAGGGGCGGCCTGTTTTTGCTCACTCGGCGACGGAGACGAGCCGTGGGTCTAGGATTAGGTTGACCAGGGTATGGAAGATGTTTGCGTACCTGTGTGGCGAGCTTCGTGGCCCTCGGAGTCGAGGAGCAGAGGAATAAAATGTTTAAAGCTGGAGCTCGGAAAGAACACGTCTCTGTCCTGTGAGCTTCTTCGTCTTTTTTTCACCTACGAGAGGGGCGATGTCACAAAGGTGCTGCGTGAAGTTCTGAAGTACCAAATTTAGAAGTACCGTGCTACACGACGCAAAAATAATGCTGTATTCAGCGAGGAGGTCACTCATCTGCCCCCGTTTTGGGCCCGGAAGCTTATGGTCAATGGGAAGTTTTCGTAGACCGGGTTTCCCTCTCCACTATGCCCTTCGCAAAGAAGAAGGTGGCGGTTACTGCACCTGCGCGTCGACGGCCTTATTGTAGAGTTCCGGGTCTCGTAGCCGGTTACGGAGAGGGCTGCAGGACAGTGGAAATGATCTACGAAAGCTCCCTAATCTCGACCTGCGCTGGTGACGTACAGTTTTGCTGAGGTGGCATTGATTATTCAGTAATCGTGGCGATTTTGGCGGAGTTTCGGAGTTCCTCGACGTGGCCCACAGCTGCACCTTTAGTGAGGTGTTCCGTTTCTTGTCGAATGTTCGTCATGAGGACCACATTGCGCCCACCCTGAAGCTCAGCTACTCCTCTCTTGGTCCCACGCATCGCAACGACGCTCCGGCAATGGTGCACAACAATTTAAGCGTTGTTTTCAACGGCCACGACGCATCGGCACTCCAAGTCACCGGAGCAGTCTATTCAGCCTTGAGTGGGAGGCTCTCTCGCCGCCTTAAAGTAATGAAGCCGTGGGATGGGCCACAAATACGAACCGCTAGAGTACAGCTCATCACACCTGTCTGAAGGTGCACTGCTCGCGTCGAAACTCACGGTGAGACGTGTCCTGCTAAATTCGTCGTTCTACAAGACTGCGACAGAGACGTCATTCTCGGCATGGACATTCTGTCTGAATACGGCACCGCCAATGACTTTGGAGAAAACATATTGACGCTGCGGACACCTGTTTCGCCTTCAGAAAAACCCGAAACAGCGGCAGCCGCCATCCGAGTCGCTGCCGACCCCGCGAACCCGCCGCCGCGATTAAGTGTTGTTTGCCCGTGGCGACCAAGGCAGCTTCCTGCGGCGAAGTTGTTCTGAAAGATAACCTTAAAGTGCTTCTGGGAAGAGGAATAGGTGTCGTACGAGGAGTAGTTGAACTTCAGGATGGGCACACTGTGGTCCTCGTGACTAACTTCCGACAATAAACGCAACACCTCACTAAAGGTGCAGCTGTGGGCCATGTCAAGTAGCTCTGTAACTCTGACGAAATCGCCGCGATTACTCAAGAATCACAGCCACCTTAGCGATACTTTACGTTGCCAGCGCAGGTCGAAAATAACCCTAAGCTTCTGGGCCCAAAACGACGGCAGCAGAGGTACCTCCTCGCCGAATACAGCGACTGCTTCGCGACGTCATTGAAGGTGCGCTAAATTATCGTTGTGAAGGATCGCATTGTTAACGAGTACAACGCACTCTCTATGCATCGATCGCCACTCCGAGTCTCCATGAAAGGAAGGTCCTCAAAAAACAAGTGCAAGAAATGCTACACACCGACATAATCCAGCCTTCGAGCAGTCCATGGCCCTCTCCAGTCGTACTGGTTAAGAAGAAGGACGAGACGCTTAGGTTCTGCGTGGACTACCGGCAGGTGAACAGGTGACGAAGAGAGACGTCTACCCAATCCGCCGCATAGACGACACGCTAGACCGGCTGGCCCTACTGAAAAAAAAAACATTTGAAATTCAAACGGGTGGGAAACTGGTCGCCCGTTTGAATCAAATGGGTGGCAAACCTGTCGATCCGTTTGGATCAAACGTGATTATGGGATACGGGTACCCGTTTGAAACGGTACCCGTACGATACGGGTACCGTTTCAAACGGGTACCCGTATCCCATAATCACGTTTGATACAGGTACCTGTTTGATACGGGTGCCCGTGTGATGCGGGTGCCCGTTTGATAGGGGTGCACGTTCGACCAGGCACGTGACCACATATTTGAATGCGCCATTCGGATAGAAAATTTATTCGCTAGCCCTAAATAGGTATAGTCTGGAAGGTTGGTTATCTGAAGCTTATTTAAGACGTCCCGAAACTCATAGACCTATTTCTAACATGGAGAAAACACGTGGAAATAATCGTGCTCGCACAGGTGCTTGCAAATGGCCAGAAAAACAGACACAAAAGATCGTTTTCAATTCGACTAAAAGTTTATTACAACTTATTTCGTAGACAAGTACAAACGTGCAAGCGTTCTGTGAAATGTGAAGATGCACTCTTATACGGCCGAGGTAATTTCAGACTATATGGCAGACTTTGGGAAAAATTACTTTCCCGGCTGCCGCGACATTAAACGCTGCATAATTCTCTAGATAATCTGGAAGAGTACGCGCAAAAGAACGGTCAATCGTTGCCAACAAGCAGGTTGCAGTGCACTCACCATAATAATAGCGGACTTGAAAGATGTAATCCAAAATATAAGTCGACACGGTCAAAGCAGGACAATCACAGAAACACAAAAACGAGAAAGAAGGCTTCTTGAAGTTTCAACACGATGCGGCGCACAAGCTGTCATTTGCGGAACACAACCAAACAGCAAGAATTCCTGACTTCTTTGAAGAGTCGCTTTTTGCCGATATACGCGTAGGACTTTTCGAACACTGATAGCTTTGGGGCACATCCAATACGTTGTCGAAGACATCTCAATAAGACCGCAGGGTTAGACGACAGATCGAAGCAGGTAGGACGAGCGAAGTTCAAACTGCAACTGAGAACAAGCAGACAAAGAAAAAAGCGGCTGCTGGCCGCCGTTCCGGATCTCGATGGTTATCAGTGTGTAGCTCGCGCGCTGCTGCGGGTCACGTGACAGAGCTGACCAGACGGGAGGAAGGGGGCGAGGTCAAGGCGAAGGACACCGGAACGCACCCCACCCTTGTATAAAAAAAAAAAAAAAAAAAAAAAAACTCGCGGTTAGTTTTTTTTTTTTTTGGCAGTTAATGCTAGGGGAGAGGGTGCACCAACCGCTGTACCGCTGTACACGCGTTTTCCTCCTCTCTTCGAATTGCAACAGAAAGTTGACTATGCCGCGTTTGCAGCCTCGGAAAGCAGGCGAATTCTTTTAGCACGCTCGAATCCTGGAAATGGCGCGCGCCGGCCTGAAGCTCGGCTTGCGCCCGAGCGAAAAAAAAGCACCCAGCGCGAGATCGTAATTTGACTGCTGCAACAGCAGGCCTGCTCTCGCAATGCTCGATGTTCGTACAGCCACGTGTTCGCGCGTTACCTTCGCTGAGTCTTGAATTGAGGCGAAAGGGAGTCAAGAAGTGTATTTTTTCACGCGGTCGCGTCCTCTGCGAGAGAGATTCGAGCTGAATAAGTAAATTGAAGGAACAAAGAACGCCAAAGTTTTAAAATTCTGTCAAAAATATCGGCTCGGCAACGTCGCATGTTTACGTAAAAAAAAACTTTTATTGTTGCTGCAGTATAAGCGAACATCAGCTCAATCAAAATATAAATATAATTACTTGCATTACGCGGACGATTGTAAATCGATGAACCGGCGCTCCCGGCTTTCCCGAAACAGGCTGCCACTGCCGAAACTGGCGTGCCCATGCCCCCGACCTGTACGTTCAGTATTAAACGGGCTCCGGAGAGCCGTTTGATTGAACCGGTACAGCTTGCCGGTCACCGGTCACCCGTTTGTGCAACATGGCCACCGGTTTGAGCAAACGTGCGACAACATTGCCCAAACGAGTGACCCATTTGCCCAGACAACTGACCCGTTTGCCAAAGAAGTGACCTGTTTGCCCAAATAGGTGACCGTTATGGCTCATACGGGGGACCCCTTTGAGCCATACGGGCGACCCCTTTGACAAACTGGTGGTCGGTATGGCTAAACTGTTAACGGTATGAACCCGTTTACTTTCATAGAGGCACCAAATGGTGTTTTTCAGTACCACTGTCGATATTTTTTATCGATGATTCTGAAGATCGGCTACTGGCAGATTGAAATCGTCGAATGGGACCGAGGCAAGACAACCTTCGTCATGCCGCATGAACTGTACGAGCTCAAGGTTATGCTCTTTGGACTATGCATCGCACCAGCAACTTTCCAGCGTGTCATGGACACCGTGCAGGCTGGACTGAAATGGCAGAGCTTTCTCGCCTGCCTTGACGGCGTCACAGTCTTTTCAAGCGATTCCGACGAGCACTTGCGACCACTCCGAGTTGTTCTCCACGCCATACAGACCGCGCGCAGTACTCTCAAGCCAAGGAAGTGTCGGTTCGCTTAGGACGAACTGAAGTTCCTAGGCCACGCGGTTAGCAACGATGGCGTTCCCCCGAACCCAGAGAAAACTCGCGCCGTCGCGGCATTTACAGTGCCGACAGCTCTGCGAATATTCCTTGGACTATGTGCGTACTATCGGCACTTCGTTTGCGATTTCGCAAGGATTTCCACACCGCTCACAAACCTCACAAAGGAGGCCCTGAAGTTTGAGTGGGCCGAGGAGCAACAGCCTCCATTCGACGAGCTGAAGCGACGACTCCAGAGTCCTCCTGTTCTTGGAAACTTCGATCAAGATGCGGAAATCGAGCTTCATACGAACTCAAGTAATGCACGACTTGGCGCGGTACTGGTTCAAATGCAAAAAGGCCCCGAGCGAGGCATGGCCTCCGCCAGTCGTGCACTGTCCAAAGCGAAAAAAAATTACTCCACGACTGAGAAAGTTTACTTTGCGGTCGTGTGAGCAATCACGAAGTTTCGCCCGTACTTGTACGGAAGCCCGTTCCGCGTTGTCGCAGACCACCACTTGCTCTCCCGGTTTGCGAATCCCAAGGACCCTTCAGGACGCCTCGCTCGATGGAGTCTCCGACTGCAGAAACTACACATGGCAGTGGTCTAGATGTCACCGTACTGTCCAGAGCCCCTTTTGAGACATCTCCCGGTGGCAGCGACGACGATGATGGTGAGTGCTTCCGAGGCACGGTGAACACCGACGACATTACACGACGTCAAAGAGGCGATCCTGAGCTGCGCACGCTAATCGAGCACCTCGAAAGACGGGAGGGTACTGTCTCCCGTGTCTTCTCAAGATCCCTGCCAAACTTTGTCGTTCGATAAGGTGTACCTTACAAGGAAAACTTCGAAGACGACATTACGTCCGGACATCTTGGTTACAGACGTACGCTGGTTAAATTCGTGAAAGGTATTACTGGCCCAAGCTCCCGAAGACCGTTTACCTCTACACACGATCGTGCCACGAGTGCCAGTGACGCAAGAAACCGCCGACGAAGCCGGCAGGTCTCTTGGAACCAATTGCTCCCCGACCGCACCGCTTTGGCAGATCGGGATGGATCTACTGGCCCTTTCCCACCATCGACCCAAGGAAACAGATGGACAATCGTCGCGACCGATTATCTCACACGGTAAGCCGAGACGAAAGTCATTCCGTCAGGTAGGGTTGTTGAAGTCCCCAAGTTTTTCATCGAGTCCTTTGTCCTCCGGCACGGCGCTCCCGAAGACCTCGTTACAGAACGTGGATCATCGTTCATGGCCCAGCTGACACAAGTGATCCTTCGTTTCGGTAGCACCAGCCACCGTCAAACCTTCGCGTACCATCCGCAGACTAATGAACTAAGAGAACGGCTAAAAAAAGCCATCGCCGACATGATCTCCATGTATGTCAACGTAGATGCGGGTCGAGTTGCTACCATACGGCACATTTGCTTACAACACGGCGGTGCAAGAGGCCATAGGAGTAACACCGTTTCAGCTGGTGCTGCCCCACGAACCAGCTGACGGGATGCTGCCCCATGACCCAGCTGACGATTGGAGCCACGACACCCAGGTGGTGGCTCAACGAGCTGAAGAAGTTCGCCAGTTCGCCCGACTCCGGCTTCAAGATCAACAACGTGTCGACGCCACCCGGTACAACCTTCGTCAGATCGACGTTCGCTTCAAGCCCTGAGACCGTGCGTGGGTCTAGACCCCGATACGATGACGCGGTCTAAGCGAGAAACTCTTGAAGCGCTGCTTCGGATCCTACAAAGTGCTTCGTCGGCTCGGGGATTTGAACTACGTCGTGATGCCCGACGGAACATGAACTTCATCACCGCGCACACCACGACCGGAAGACGCCCACTTCGTGCGCCTCAAGCCGTACTACGATCGATATGACTGGAAATCGTGTTTTGTACTACGCTCAATAGGATTGTATTTTACAAGTTTCCGTAGTTTGCCAGTATTTTTTTTATTGTTTTGCTGCTTTGTTTCCCGGCATGTCGCATCGAGGTGATGCGCTTTTAAAAGGGGGGAGTAATGCCACGCGCCTCGCTGAGTGAGCGCGTACGTGGCCGAATGGTTAACGTGTTTCGCTGTCGCGCGAAAATTCTGGGTTCGATTCCAGGCAGCGGAATGTTTTTTTTATATTTATACCTTCTACTTGGCGTTCTCGCACATTCGAGAACTTTCTTGTCTGATCGAGTTACAGATGTTGTACGCGCCGAACGTTCCAGGCCGAATGTTCCAGAGACCCACACGGCTATAAAAGTGCTCACCGTGGCAAGCCGCAGTCAGTGTCGCCCCAGCGTTTGATCCTTCTGCTACACCGCCATCGGCGCCCGCGAGGCTCTAGTGTTATCTTCTATTTCCTTTTAGAGCGCAGCTCTTAGGCGCCCGTTTCCGGCTTGAGCGGCGTCGCCGTCGGCGTCGGCGTCGGCGTAACCGCGCGGTGCATTATGGGAAATATCCCATAATGCACCGCGCGAGTCCCCCAGTGTCGCCCCAGCGTTTGATCCTTCTGCTAGACCGCCATCGGCGCCCGCGAGGCTCTAGTGTTATCTTCTATTTCCTTTTAGAGCGCAGCTCTTAGGCGCCCGTTTCCGGCTTGAGCGGCGTCGCCGTCGGCGTCGGCGTCGGCGTAACCGCGCGGTGCATTATGGGAAATATCCCATAATGCACCGCGCGAGTCCCCCCCCCCCCCCCCCCGGGGTCACGTGACCTCGGGGGGGGGGGGGGGGGGGGGTCACGTGACCCCGGGGAGGGGTCGCGCGGTGCGTTATGGGACGTGCGTCAAAATTTCCTGGTTGGCTATGTGGCTATTACTGGGCTATTTTTAAGAATGCGGCAAACTTCTGTCGTACCTCAGGTTTCAGATCTTTGAGGTTCAACTAGTCAATTTTCAAACTTTTAGTCAGTTTCGCAAAAACAATTGGTTGTTTTTTCGCTAGTCGAGAAGAGAGAGAGGAAGGAGAAAGGCTTCAAACTTCTACAGACTTCCGGGTTTCAACAATGCGCAGTGAAGCGATGCTTGCAGAGTTCAAGCGGTCTCTTAACAGCGCAGTGGAGCAAACCAAAGAGATTACACTATTAACACACACCCGGTAACGCGTTTTCAACCCGGATGCATATGGCTCTGCCCGGACGTAGACTGAACTCCTCAAATGATGCTTCGGTGCCCAGTGTGAGAATCCTTGGGCACCCATGTTTGTAAAAATGAGAAGTCCGCAGTTTCACCACTTAACAATTGACTACCTTCCAGTCGTCGCCAACTCCAAGAAAGGACAACAGAATCAGAAATAGAGTGAACCAGTATAGGGGACACTCAATCTACACAAAGAAAAAGAGACGGGTGGGATATCGGTAAGGACCTTAGATATTGGGGTTCTGGTTTGAAGGTTTAAAACTGCCAGTGTTCTGACTGTTCTGCTTCTGTATTTTGTTCATTTATGGTATGATCATATCTCTCGGCGTGACAATAAAGCTGTATTTGTGTGTTTTGTACTTCTAAAAGCCTACGAAACCTTTTTTTTGTTTTTGTTTTAATATACAAGTAACATAATGTACACAAAACTTGGTGCATCTGAGGGTTGAAAAAGAGAATTTAACATGTGTTGTATAAGTTTAAAAAATTGTCAATAAATCGCTTAAAATCATTGTTATTTGTTTTAAATATTTTTGCGATATATTTTTTTTTTTACGGCTTTGCCTATATTTGGCTTATACCTCCCAGTTCTTTGGCGGTGTTTTGATCGAACCATCTGGCAATGCTGGCTACCTGGAGAATACTGGTCTGCAATACTGCCGCCCTGTGCTCCGTGCGTTTTTGAACGGCATCAAGAAAGGGTTACTACGGCATGCGCGAGTCTACAATTTCTCGCTTCGACGGACGCTCTAATTAGTTACTTTTTTGAACGCCGTGATGAGTGGTTCATTATATCTTAAATGTAATAAGATATTACTTAGGTACAATACTGCACAACGCATCTTGTGATTCTGTCGCAAGAGTTTATTTGTAGATGATAAAGTTTGGACTAGTGGAAGGAAGTCTTCTGGCTGTGTGGTGAAACTCGGGGATGAGGATTACGTAGCATTTTGCCGGCTCGTGGCGGCTTAGGTGCCCTGCGAACATTGGGAAACAATACTGCCGGCCTGTGTGTTTATGAACGGCACCAAGAAATGGTTCGTACGGAATTTGCGAGTTTACATTTTCTTGTCTTGAGAGACGTACTAATTATTTATTTTTGGGAGATCCGTGATGAGTTTTATTGCTTATATTTCGTAAGTTTTAAGGTATTCAGTCGGTACAATAATGCAAAAACCATCGATATAGATTCGGTCGAAAGAGCTTGAATTGTAATATTCAGCGGCTTCGTGAAAAAAAAACAAAAGAACAGAAAAAAACGGGGTAAGATATCCAACAAGGCTATCGAAGGTTAACTGTTGCTCAAGTTCTTTGAAGTGTGAGTGGTGGCAATGATAAACACCAGGACGAAACTCCTTTCCATTTCTTTCTTACCATAGGGCAGCAAGTTTGAAAGTAACGCCGCAAAAGTTAGGTATTACTTTAGGTGTAACTGTCGCTTACTTTTAAGGAACGGTAATTAAAACTCTAATTAGTTACAACCTAGCCTTGAGTAATAGTGAATTTAATTCCTTACTTTTTTCAGTAACGTGTTCAAGTCTGGTTCCCTGAAAAAATCACCTAAAGTTTCGCGTGCGGTTCAATTGTTTAGCAGTTCAGTTGAGGGCAGTCAATGGCCAAGTGTGTTAACGCCCCGCGACTCGGGGCACATTGACTGAAAGCTCGCGCTCCAGAAGTCAGGGATCATTCTCCAGGTAGCGCAATATCATGGGCCAGTTTTGGCCTATATCGGGTGCGATCGGAATAGCCAGTACCACCTATGACGGTGTATAACCAGTCATAGCCAGCAACGGTTATTTGCTGGATACGTAGCCGGGAAAATCCCAGTTATTGTCAGTGGGTCAAGATTCACCGGATACACACAGCATTCATCGTGCTTGCGAGAACGACAAAAGACAGTAAAAATGAAATGAAAACCCATTAGTTCATTCTTATGGAATGCGTTGGCATGACCACAGGGAAACGCCACACAAAACAGAAAGTTGAAGAGGTCAGCGTTAGCGTTTTCCTTTTGAAAAGCCTCACGGTGACGTCTTCATTTTTATGGATTGGCTTTTCCTTTTTTTTTTGCTGCTTTCTTGGGGCTTTGTCACGGGGTCAGTGTTTCCGTTTCCTCACAGGGGGACGTGTGTGGCGTTTTCCAAGGGTCATGTTAACGCATTCGCTAAAGCTCGGGTCACACTGTTTATACATCATAGAAAAGTCCCTCTGCAAATAGAATCGAACGCAAGTCACAATGAGATCCTTGCTTCGAATGTTGCATGTCAATCAGTTCAAGGAGACACTTGGCACGCGGCATTTGAACCGGGGATTTGTCAGTGACTCGTATTTGCAGCTGTCAGATTCGTTCGGGAAGGTGAGAGAGAATCATGGGAACCAGACCCAGCGGGAGAACTCGAACGTACTTTACTGTAAGAAGAAAGAAAAAAAAAGGAAAAGAAAAAAAAACAACAGGAATACGATCAAGCGTGGGATAAATGAAATAAATCTTGCATTCAAAAGTAAAGATATGTACTGTCAACCAAAGTAGTGATCACTTTGCATAGTCAACATGGGATGAGGCGGTTGGATCGTCGTTGGGCGGATCGTCGGAGAATGATGCCCGGCTCGCTGGTGCCCTTCGGACCAAGATGACGATACCGAGCGCTGTGATCCCAGCCTGGTGGAGTCGATTTCGAGGACGGGACATAGCCGTACCGAGCTCCGCAGCTCCAGAAGACAGCCGTCAAATCTCGGGCCTCGTCGGATTGCTTCGAACTAGGGGTGTGCGAATAGTAGTTCGAATTGAATAGTGCAGCGTCATCCATAGCTTGTGCACTGTTAAAAGAACTGGCCATCTTCGCTTTCCCTTGCATCGCCAAGGCTATGGATGACACTGCGCTATTCGCTTCGAGCCACTATTCGCACAACCCTACTTCGAACCCCTCTCGCACCTCTTCATCCGTCTTCTTTTTTTTCGCGCCGCTGAAAATCTCTCCTTTATTCCTTTTCCTTTTCATTGTCTTATAAAACATGACAGCAGCCTTAAATTGTTTGCCGCCTATTTGGACAAGAGCCAGTACTTTGTTCCCACTCCGTTTTCTAGCAAAAACCAAGTCAAGCGCGCTTCGCACACCTGCCAGTTCAGACTGGCCCCAGCATCCGCGCGCTTCATTGGCTTCCGCCCCGTGACGTCACCTCCCTCTCCCCTTTGTCCTTCACCCCTCTCCTCCTCTCTACGCGGCACGCTTCCCTTTCCGCTGTTTTGTCCACCTACAAAAACCGTCACCTTTTTTCCTGTCATGTGTACATTAATGCTAGCGCTTTAATTGGCATTCGCCGCCTATTCCAATACCTTTTAGAAACTAAAGCCTCCGCGCTTTGTTTTGTTCCGTCAGCTACGTCACTGTTCGTAAGCCAAGCGAGCAGAGTCAGAAGAGGGTTTTCACCGCCGAGCATCTGCCACGATGCTGGCGACGTACTCCGCATAACCCGGAGAAACACTTCTTTTTATGATTTTTCATCTTTATGGAGTTCGGTCTGAGCGCCAAAGATGGAAGTTGGTTATAGGTTGTTCTTGTATACAAGAACAACCTATTAGGGTGATCTTGTTTATTATTACGTTTAGTCGCAATACCGACTAAACCTAATTAAAAAAAGAAGATAAATCGACGTGACGACCCAATTTTATAAACGGCAGTCGCCTCGAAAGCGAAGAGAAGCCACACATTAGGCGCGCTATCGGGCAACGTAGAAATCCGTAGGAAATACGGAGAACAGACGCCTGCGTATCCACCGCGTCCGTCTGCGACCAGAATCTCTAATGTTCGTGTGTGCGAATGCGAGGATTAATGCTTTATATTTGTTGAGTGTCGTACGTGTCCGGAAAGGTATGAAGGAAAATCGAAGGTTCACATATTCTCCTTCCCAACCGACGATCAACAGTGTATTCAATGGACTTGGGCTATTCGGAAAAAAAGTAGTTCAAGTTGCGAGCTCTCCGATAATAAACTGGTCTGCCGAATTTTTTTTTGCATTTTTTTATTTGTCAATGATTCAATAAATAGCGATAGTATAGTCAAGAACTTCGCTATTTTTTTCCGTTTTCTCAAGGAGGCGTAGTAATTATTTTTAAGACAAGTTACCACTTGCAAAGTGCTTTGAAATATTTTGTTGGTTTCAGCATGCGTGTCACCTGTGAAGATCATTTTTTTCTGTGTTCTAGCTTTCGCATTTGACATTACGGACTATTATTTAGCAGCGCTGTCGTCCAATACTCTCATTCTGACCTACGTAGCTGTGTACTTCGACTCTGTGACTAAGATAACATTCGAGTGGGAATACCGCAGAGAATATTTGGTTTGGGAGAAGACACTTCCTCACAAAGCATGTAGTAGTTCATCATGCAGCAGATGCTTTAAAGTGAAGAGACTGCAATTTTCAACAACTGGTCGACAGTGTGGTAATTCATGCTGGAACACGTTTATGTCGTCTTAGCAAATTGCTCAGTTCTTCGAATTACGGGATCAACGGAATGATGTCAGGGACCTCACACTAACAACGCTACCAGAGTTTGAAGAGTTGGACACTTGTGTAAAGACCCTGTCACACTGAGGCAACACTACTGCAACAGCAACACAACACGTTGTCCAACAGTTGGGCAGCTTTTTGATCGCTCCCGGTGTTGTCCGACGACCTGTCACATTGGGGCAATAGCAGCACAGCACGACGACAACGAAAATGTTGCCTCGGTATGACAGCATTCGGCAACAAAAACAGCAGCAACTTGTTTTTTACAACCTGTGTTGTATCGATCGCTGGCTGAGCGAATTTCGGAGCGGTAACACGACAACACAGATGGCTTTGATCAGCGAGCTTAGTCCCTATCAATAACGTCTTACTCAAATAAAGGTTTGGAAAACGCCATTAACAATAATTAAAGCTGGCATGAAGATAAAATAATTTTATGTTTTCTGCGTAATAATGAAAAGCGATTGTCAATATGGTCACAGCTATGGTCGTGAACCTTTAGACTGGTGTTGAAGTTAAAACCGCCGAGAGACACGCTCACGTTACTGCTATAGTGAAATAATATGGCATGCCTACTCACCCGCTGATAAAGTAAAATACAAATATTCCAGAAATGCAAAGATAAAAAATAGAATCATTAAAAAGGTAACTCTGATGAGGATTGTTGATGCTTGGAACTTGAGAAGAGCCGCCACCAGACACCTGATTTGTTTAAAAAATAGCCAGGACTTTTTGGCGAATGAAGCCATCACATTGCAGGACGTAGACAAATAGACAGCGTTGAAAAATATTTATTCCACCGATTTTTATGAAGGCCGATCGTGTCGGTGTCGCAGTTTTGAAGCAGTGTCAGTTCAGCTCAACACCACGCTACAGAAGACGCTTTGGGGTACTGCCGGTACAAACTCAATTTTACAGTACAAATAACAATTGCATGAAAGAAAAAACCGGACAAAAACACTTCCTAAGGTGGTGTAAACACCGAACATATTTGAGCGATCTCACTTTCCCCGGTTAGGGCTATCTACTCTGTCAGCGAATGAAGAGCATGTTGATCAACTAAAGCGTGGAAAATACTCCCCGTATCAAGTTTTCTAATCACAGTCACTCGTTGATGTCGTCCCGTGGTAATTACCGGCCCTTCGAACGCACTTGCACTTTGCAGAGTCATATTTCCAGAACGCCGCGCCTCACACGAACGAACGTAAACAATCAAGATGGCGGTGTGCTTTCCGTGTAGTACCCGCCCTCATCGCGGTGTGACAGCGTGGTCCGACAAAAAAATCGGCCAACACGGTAGCCGGGCGGCGGCAACATTTTTTCCGACTGTTGTTGTCGCCGCGATGTGACAGGGTCACCGGCAACACGATTTTCTTGTGTTGCCGGATAGAGTTGTTCAGCTGTTGCCTCAGAATCACAGGGCCTTAAGGGAGTAGGCAAACCTTCCTCTTAAAAATGTTTGCAGATAGAAAAATTACGCCTTAGGCAAGATGCAAGGTCTACTCCTGCCAAAAAGCAACTGTCTGTTTTCCCCTAAAAGATAGCTTTGTTTTAAAAATTAAGTGTGAAGGAACCACGACATCTCTGTAGACCGAATTATTAAAACCAGAAACGGAGACAAAAAGGAAGTTGTCTCATGAGACGAACTTACATCTTGTCACGTTCATTTATAACATGATGCCCTTCTGACCCGTAGTCAATCAGTCACATTTTGTGGCGCACTTGTCCGTTTCTATCTAATAAGACTACCTTTTTTAAACTAAACAAAGGACTCCTTAATTAGCGAGCAGTCACTTTGTTTCGTACATTTTAAATACAGATGTGGCCGTCCAACCTAAGGTGAGAGGTCGAGCGCGTGCTGTAACTTATATTTTATCTTTCAGGAAATCACCTAGAAACGCTTGGCGTAAAATACTACTTCACATGTTTTATAGTTGTGCGGTGAGCATGGACGTCACAAATGTTTAAAAATAACATGTTTGGGATTGCAGAGCTGCGCTTTGGTTTTACAAACTAAAGTGAGTTAAATAATTGTAGAAAGGGTGCAATCCCTAATATTTATCATGAGTTTTTCAGTCGTCGTAACTTAAAAGATGAGCTGAACAAGTCAGGTGCTCCAAATCCAGTCGCGCCAAGATCACAATGGAGCATCATTGTGCTGAAGGAGTTACCCGCCAATATAATCGTTTTTCGCTTTTTGTGTGCGATAAACTTATCAATCATGCCCAACACCATGCATATCAAACAATTATATAGTTCTTCTTGCATACAGTGTTTCAAAACAGAAAAATTATTTTTCAGTGCCTCCAAGCACCGACACGGCATGTTATAGTGAAACAAAGACGTATACGATTGTTTCGCCACGGTGTGGATAGCAAAGTATCGGTATACAAGAAGCGTCTCTATAAACCAACCCGTCACCAGCGAAGTTAGATCGGCTCACAACGAATGGAGAGGTCAAGAATTAATTGCTCATTTCATGTGCCAAAATGGCGACTACTTTCCCAGGATTCAGTTATGGTGCACGGGGTCGAACTGCAAAATAACAACACGGAACTGAAAATCTGCACCTTAAAAGTTACAACGTCTCGTGCACAGGAAAAATTTGTTTCTTCAGTAAGAAGTCAATCGAAGCCCAAAATATGGGCAAAGTAAAAGAAAAATGTCCGTTTTTTTAATTTTTCTTAAGCCCAGAACGCTTGAAAAAATAATACTCGGGGCCAAACAAAAGAAAGTGATGGGAACGAACAAGCGGCGCGGACAATATAAAATAGAGCAACGGGGGCAAACTAAATTCAATATTTTGGAAGGAGACATCTGAGGATCGGACGATCCTATACTTGACAAACCTGTTTCAAGTCCGGCACACGAGACGCCTCACGTCCCGACAGTTGAAGGCAGTGGCTCCGGTACTGTCGGCCCGAGAGGTCGGGGACTCGAAGCTGTCCATCGGTGCCACGATGGCCTCGAGGGGGAACCGTCGACTCACGCTCACCACACTTACCGACGGGGTCGACGTTGTCTCTAAACTCGCCGGCGACTCCCTTTGCGCAGGTTTGTCGATGACTAACGACTCGCTGTCCGAGGCGTCGTCGACGGTGTCCACTTGGGCACCGACGTGGGCCTGGGGTGCCTCTGACGCCTCGGGGCGGGCCCTCTTCGTCTGCGCAGGGGCGTCACTCGCTGCTCCGGAGGGGCCGGTGTGCCCGCCGCTGACACATGGGCCACTGGTTCGAAAAGACCGCCGAGTAGCTTCTGCGCTGCGTGCAGTCTCTCGCGGCGTAGCTGTGGCCACAACCCTTGCACAGAGCGGTGCAGTCCTCGGGTGTGTGGCCAAACATTCCGCAGGGGTTGCATCGCGGCGTGTGGCACGCCGCTCCGAATTTGCCCTCTTGACCGAAGCGTGCACAGACTCACCGGATGCCCCGGTACTCGCGCTTGACGCAGTGCCCAGTGACGAAGTTGGGCACCGCTGTCATTCTTTTCACGCGCATGACCCTCGTGCCGGTGAAGAAGGTTGAACGGTCCTTGAACGACGGTTAAGAAACCCCGAGGATCTTGCCGTACGCTCCAAGGATTGCTTGAAGGGCGTCCTCCAGGACCTATGGCGGAAGTCGGACAATCCACAAGCAAAAGGGTACGTGGCCCCACCTGTTACTGCTGGACGACGCCGTTACCAAGGAGCAGGTTACCCTACGCTGCCAGTTTCTCAACCGCCTCGGTGGAGCGAACTGCGGCGAGGAACCTGCTTTCTCTGTGGTTTTGAAGGTGCGTTTGTACGCCCTGTCCAACAAGGACATGCAGTGTGCCAATCATCTATCTGGTCGACTGGAATCTCGGACGGTGTCACAAAACAGGAAGGACTGAGCATTCGACTCTGTAGGAGCCATCTTGACAGACCGCAGGGATGGCAGCCCCCGTGTCACGCGCGACGATGGTAGACGTGGGTGACGGAATGCGCTTCGCGATGTACACTTGCGACGCTCGCGAGATGTTGCGAGTCTTGCGACTAGAAGCGAAACATTGCCATGCAATCGCATTTTGGATCCATTTTGACCTTCGAAGCTCCGAAAGGGTCATCTGAACATGTTGCGCCAAGATCGCTGTGAAGCTTCATTGTACCGAGAGCGTTCCTCGCCAATGTAAAGATATTTGGCACTGTGAATGTAATCAACCTATCACTTGCACTTATCTCAACACCTCTCTTACAATGGTTTTGTTGTCCTTGAGTATTTTAAGACAGGAAGATTATATTTGATGCCGCCAAGCACCGACGACGCATGTGGTGGCGTTGCGAACATGTGTGCCTGTTTCCCTGCTGTGTGTATAACAGAATCACGGTACTCATGAAATGTATTTGTAAAAGAACCGGTCAAAAGGACTTTGACCAAGAATAAAGAGGTCAAGCAAAAACTGCTCATTCCACGAACCGAAATAGCGACCATGCGGGGAGCTTGGTCCCACTTTCCCAGGATTCAGTACAATACCTCTGCTACCTCTGCCCTGCCCACTCTCTGACAATAGAATAAAACACAATTTATTTTATTTCTTTTTTATATTTTACATTTTAATTGCCAGGCAAGCCAAGATGGCTTGGGAGTGGGAGGTGGCTGTAGCGGTAGAGTGTAAATTGTGTAATCTAACTAAAACGCGGTGCCGATAGCAACTTAAAGCTTTCTCACGTGTTGAGAAACGGTTGATTTCGATCTGTACATTATATTGTAGTAGCACGCGTCGTTCGAGACAATACTATGTGCATTAAGCCGGGGTTACACTGAGTATATATCATACAAAAGACAGTCTGCAAACACACGTCACCGCCATATTCGTGGTTCGAATGCCGCGCGCCCAAGCTTCTTCTTGAACTCATAGCGATGCAGCATTGGCAGCACGGATCTGGCGGTGGCTCACCTTCGAATCTGTTCTCACACTGTCGTTTGTATATTGTACAAGCAGTGTAACCCGGGCTCTAGCGTTAAACATTTAGTAAATAAACAGATCTCACCAGCTAGTTTGAGGAAGCCATTGCTGTCGCCATGCATCGTGGGAAGAGTAGCCTTCTGCGCACGTGACAACCACGCTGGATGTCTCCTCGAGCAGAGCACGAGACGGCACGAGCTGTCTCGTGCACGGGCGCCTACCTCTTGTGAACTACAGTCGTGGCGGCGTCACGCATGCGAGGAACGCTTAGTGAGATCGGTCTATTGAGGAACCGATTAATCAAGAAAACCCTTCATGCTTTTTTTTTGTTTGCATGCGTTGGCACGCGTACAGTTATACACAAAGCCAATGTTAGCACAGTAAATGTCACCTGGAGGCGTTCTTTTTTTGGTTTATTTTTCTTGCATATTTTGTGTATATTCTATAAAATGTAAAATAAAAACAATATTGTGCCAACATTTTAGAAAAAAAAACGCAAAATAGAAAACTTCAAAACTGCTTCCAAATTTCTCAAATTTCCTCGTTGTGACGTGGATTCACCGTAGGTTAAAGACAAGTTCGTCCTAACGTCCATAGGTGTCGCTTGGGCTTCAGAAAAAATCACATTTCTTGGCTGGGTTCATCTCAGATCCCAAAGGACAGTTGAAGGCATCCGCAAACGGCTGAAAGTTTTTCATAAATTCATTACACCGTTCCTGAATATCGGTTTGGCATGTGTTGTGGCAGACCGTAATAAAAAAGACCTGTTCCGTGCTGTACTGCTCCAGAAATTTCAAACCAACGTCTTTCTGCACTGCGACGGCTTTTTCATAAGCCGCATATGTAATATCTATAGCAGGTAAGTGTGGAAAGACGCTGTTCTTGACATCAGGAGGAGGACATGCCTTGCTTTTTTTTAAAGACCCGCAGAACGTCTTTTCAACGTAGGTCCGTTCCGTTTGGGACGACTGGGAAGCGTTGGCGAGCAAATCGTGTTCGTCGATGCAAACACCGTGCGGGTCAAAAGAACGGACGAGCAAGTCCGAGTACCAAAATCCAAGCCCTCCGTATAACATTGATTTTGTGCCCTTCAAGTAGAACATTGGTCGTGTTAAGATTGTCGGATGCATAAAGATGGAGTTCAGGTAGTAATTATACTCAAATAAGCGGTGACTGTCCAGTTTCGGGAAAGGCGATAGGCGATATCTTGTTCTTGATTGGTGACGTCGCATTGCGATGCGGGTTTTGATCCAGAAATCGAGAAATGAATTTGCCTTGTTCGGAAATTCCTTGTATATTTCCGTGACATTCTCTGAACTTAAACCTTTTTCGAGCCACAGTTCTGTAACCACATTCTTGATTTTTGATATGATCTTCTTTCGCACGTCCTCCTCTATCCACTTCGAAGACGAAACCCTGGCAATGGATGCTTCCTCTATTTCTCCGAGCAAATTGTTGGCACTCCTACTCGTTTCGCTACCAATATACTTTCTGGCGAAGTTGCTCGTTAAAAGGGGTGGTACACAGACTCCACACCTCTCGCGCACAAGTCAACTCTCTTCTGGGCCGCCTCGGCTCGGCTGCCATAGAAGCCCACCAGCGCTTCCGATATTGCAATGATTCCACCGAACTGAGCGAACCACCAGCTTAGGTGGGCTATTAACTCATCGTTACTGAAGCGTTCCAAAATTCTGCTCATTCTGTCGAAGTGTCTTTTGTCAGTTATATACACCGTGACGTCCGCGTCCAGTGGAACAGTGGTTTCAAACACCTTTTTTAATCCTGTCAGCCAGTCTTGATATCTCGGCAAAGCTTTAATGGACGTCACGTAAGGCTCCCATGTTATCGGTTCTCTCTGGAGCTCGCTCACAACCCGCTCCTGCAGATCGAAATCGAGCTTGGCTTGAAACGCGTAAAGTGAGGCATTCTTTTCTGGCGCAAGCAGGCTGAACACGAAGCTCCAGTAGATGGCGTAGGCTGTCACGCTGTAATCGGCCACACTTCGATGTTGCAGGTGCCAAATGTGCGTAAGCGCCGACGGACTGATCTGTATAGCCCTGGGACTGGAATCATATGTCGGCAAGATATGAACCCTAAACCAAAAGGGAACGAGCCAGTTGACATCAAGGTCGATAAGCACGTGAAGAGCGCTGATGTTCGCGGGAGATTTGTCCGGCCAGGACAGCCCTCTCTGAGTCATAAAGTTCCGCAGAGATGACCGCACCTCCCTTTGGTCCTCGTGTGTCCTATTCATGCAGGATTCGAATTCCGCTCTTGCCTTCTTGCCGGCCTCGATGACTGAAGCGTTCAAGTTATCACTTTGTAGTTCGCTGATGATTTCATTCAACCATTTTTGGACGACGCCATCTTTTACGCTTCCTGCGGCGATGTTCTCATTATTTTCTGTCCAGGCTGAGCAGACAAAAGCGCTGAAGTTCTTGCAAGGATTCAGGTTGCGATTTAGCATCTGGTTGATTTTGTAGGCATACTCGAGGCAGTCTTCCGTGTCACATACATCAGAGTGCGAGACTGAGCGTGATTTATAGAGTTTGAAGATAAGTACAATGATGATTAAAGTTAAGGCAACCAGACTTAAGAAAAACATAATTCTGGTTATCAGCATTTGGTGCCTTGAGAGTTCGTTCGGTGATCTTGCTGCCTGCGGGGAGTCCACCTTTGAAATTGAAATGAGAAGAAAAACATTAGTGAGTTAGCTGGCACACTTTATTACTTTGGACAACTTCGTGATTAATTAAGAAAGTATTTTGTAGTCGAATCCCTTCGGGCGTACGAACCAAAGAAATATTGCAACTAAGGGCGGGTGGGAATGGTAAAACATAATAGCTAAAATCTGCCAACTAAAAGTATTTTAAATAAACGTATTAATAATATTATCATACCTAATCGTATCAAATGACTTAAGCGAATCGAACGATTTGAAGTTTAAAGTTTATTGGGATTTTCACGGTCCAAGCCCGGTAGAGAGGTAGTGGCAAAAGGCATTTCTGCCTGACTACGTCTCTAGCCCCTTCAGTTTACAGAAGTGCAAAAGATGGCACGGTATACAGCTTTGTAGCACTAGTTTCTGCTTCAATATACATGCCTGTGTAAAAAAAATACGTTGGTATTTTACATTTTGAATTTATATTTGTATTTGTAAAATACAAGCAAAATACATCAAAAGTGAAATTTGAACCAAACAGCAAAACTACGAGATGGAGTAGCTAATGGAAGAGACAAAAGAGCAGTCGTTACGAGATTGTGTGCTCTCTGTTTCGCAAATCGATGGTCGCTATCGCGCTTACCCCTTCAAAGAAATGTGCACCTTCGTGGCTGGCCTAATAGACGTCCCAGTATGGCACGTTACGGCGCGTTACGAGTTCCGTTGATTTTGTGATACAGTGTGGTAGAGAATTTGAGAGAGAACTATATAAGGGTGGTTTCATCTCATTTCATCTCAACTCAGGCACAGGATTTGGGGTCGAATTTTTAATTTTGACGAATAAAATACATGTTTTGGGAAAAACCCTTCTGTGACAGGGAGTGCAAACCGCAAGTTTGGGCGATTTTGTTTTTCTCGAGTTATGGACATTTTAAGCAGCCGAGGCGCAAACTCGCCTTTCTCTCGCTGGTCGGAGGTGTCATGTTCCACTCCTTTCTACTTTTTGCCCTTTTTTGGTACTGCAGTCTAACCTTTTTTGGTCGCTCTCAGAATAGTGATTTTTTATGGTGAATAATTATATTGTGATTATTTATCTTCGCTTTTGTTTTAAATATTGTCAAAGTATGTCCCTTTGACAATATTTGTCAAAGTTTGATCAGCTCTTCCGTGTGACCTTTTGAGATATCTTAACATATATAGTATTTTCAAAAAGCTAAGAGTATACTCTTTCTATTGATAACAATTTTAACGTTGTGTGCAATAGAGAAAGGGCCGTGCATTCTCATAAATCAAGGACTATTTCTAAATATTGGCAAATTGGAGATCGATTTTCTAAAAAAACCCACCTTTTATTTGGCTGATTTTTGTCTCTAGCTAGCTATTGCAGTGCTTTGTAAGGGAATATAAAATGTAATATTTTGTTTGTATGGCCGCTGTAAGAGCTCAAAATCTGATTTTGTTTGACTGTTTTTTTCAGTAACTCCACTTACTCGCAAAAATACACCAATTCAAAATTTGCGCCTCTTATTTTTTTAATAGACACCTGTGAACACACTTATTCTGTGATGAATAATTTGAACGCGATTATCTATATGAAATTTATTTTAGACATTTTGTCACTATGACGTTTTTGGACGGTATTTGTGAAAGTTTACCAGATCTTCCGTATCCTAATAAGGTGTCTTAACATATTTAGTATTTTTAGAAAGCTTAGAGTATACTCCTTCTAATAACAACAAATTTGATGTTGTGTGTAAAAGAGAAAGAACAGTATTTTTCGTGAACCAAGGATTATTTAAAAAGTTTTGCGAATTGGAGGTCGATTTTCTAAAAAGCCTACCTTTTTTTTGGGCTAATTGTTTTTCTCTAGATACCTATTGCAGTGATTTATAAAGAAAATAAACAGAAAATGCTATATTTTGTTTGTATGGCGGCTATAAAAGCTATAATTTAGCTTTTTGTTCACTTGTCACCCAGTAATACATGTGACTCACAATAATACGCTTAAAATAACTCATAATTAACTCCTTTGAACTTGTTAGTAGCTGCCTGCAAATTACTTTAATAAAATAAAATGCAAACGGCGAGTTATGCTAATAAAGCGTCTAGGTCATAATATGTTTAATGTTTTTTTTACTTGTTAAACCGCCTCCCTGCAACAATATTTGACGAAGTTCAGCAAGCTGTGCTGTGTGACCTAATCAATATTTTTTATGATCTTTACATCACCGTAAAGCTCCAATTAAGCTCCTTTCTTTAGTATAATTGGAATATTTTGCGCTAAACATAAAACGCGGAACATTTGCCTGAAAAACGAATATTTAGAAAGACTTGCAGTTTGAAGTCGAGTTTCTATAAAAACCCAACAGAAATTGTAGTATATTGTTTATATGGCCGCTATTAGGACTGAAATTTTGTGCTGTGAGAGGTTTGAACGGGACTTCGCGTAGACGCTCTGCTGGGCAGAATTTTGACCTATGTAAGATTTTCTATTTAATGTTAGTACTTACCTCAATATCTGAGCGTAAAAGCCAGTGGAGCAACAATATTTATCCTTACAATATTTATTTACTTGGCACTGGCGTGATTTGCAAGGTGTGTGAGCTCCGCCCTGTGTATTGACGGAGAAGATACGTAACATCTAGACTCCCGGACAAACCTTAGTCAAGATGAAAAAGTCTAAGTAACTCGGCATGAATCACTGACAAAAGAGATGAAACTTAAAGCCATGACTAACACTTTTGAAGCCTTAGACGCTACGAAATGCTCGTTATTTTACGGAAGAGTCCGTACGTGCACAAAATAAACCGAACATCCTAAGCGTCAGATACTAAATCGTACATACGTATATGACTGCATATCTGTTTGACATAAGAAAATATGACAATTACACATCGAGTTCGGTATTTCAAACTCAAAGCCGAAAGCAAAATGCCCTAGAGGAATTCTCTAACGATCGGCATTCCCCCATATTGGGAGGAAGTAAGCGCTGGGCCCACCATGTGGATACGGACTTCTAAGTACCTTTTTTTAAGTACACTACTACAAATTTTATTAATGCTTATGGCTGTATATTGAGGTAACTGCTAACAATAAACAGAAAACCTTACATAGGCCAAAATACTGCTCAGCAGAGCGCCTGTGCGAAGTCCCGTTCAAAACGCTCATAGCACGAGATTCGAGTCTTAATAGCGGCCATACAAACAATATATTACAATTTCTGTTGGTAGTTCCTGATAGACTACAATATTAACTAACTGCGAATAAAAAATAAAAGAAGTAAAAGGTGGGAAATTTTAGAAAATTGACTCCAAATTTGCTAGTTTCGCCAAATATTCTTATTTCAGGCACATGTTGCACTTTATATATTCAGCGCAAAATATTCAAATTATGCTCAAACGAAAGAGCTGAACAGACCGATCCCACCAAGCGTTCGAGGCATGCGTCACGCTGCCATAACTTTAGTTCACAGGAGGCAAACGGTATTGCACGAGGGGGAACGTGCCGTCTCGTGCTCAACACGCGCCGAGCTCCTGCTGGGTTCTCGCACGTGCAGAAATACTAAAGTTCCCGCGATGCACTGCGGCCGCGGTGGCACAGTCAAACTGGTTGGTGGGATCGGTCTATTGGAGCTTTACGGTGATGTAAAGATAAAAAAAAATATATTTATTAGGTCACACAGCACAGCGTTCTGAACTTCGTCAAATATCGTCGCAGAGAGACGGTCTGACAATTAAAACAAAAAAAAAAGTGTATTATGACCTAGACGCTTAATTAGCATAAACAAAACATACCTCGAGAGTGTTCCCAAAAAAGTATATTGATGTAGCATAAGAAGTAGGGAAAAGGGATGGAGTGAAATATGGCACCCTCGATAAGCTGGAAAACCCGAGTTTCCACCTTGGCCGCTTCAACGGTCCATAACTTGAGAGCAAAAAATCCGTCAAACTCTACGCGGCGCGCTTTCCTTTCCACTCTCTTTATCCACAGACAAACACCGTCACCTTTTTTCTTGTCATGTGAACATTAATGCTAGCGCATTAATTGGCATTCGCCGTCTATTCCCAACACCTTCCAGAAACTAAAGCCTGCGCGCTTTATTTTGTTCCGTCAGCTACGTCACTGTTCGTAAGCCAAGCGAGGAGAGTCGGGAGATGGTTTTCACCGCCGAGCATCTGCCACGATGCTGGCGAAGTACTCCGGATAACCCGGGGAAACACTTTTTTTTATGTTTTGTCATCTTTGTGGAGTTCGGTCTAAGCGCCAAAGATGAAATTTGATTATAGGTTGTTCTTGTATACAAGAACAACCTATTAGGTTGATCTTGTTTATTATTACGTTTAGTCGCAATACCGACTAAACCTGATTAAAAAAAAAGATAAAACGACGTGACGACGCAATTTTATTAACGGCAGTCGACTCGCAACCAAAGAAATTCGTTGGAAATTCAGAGATCAGACGCCTGCGTGTCCACCACGTACGTCGGCGACCACAATCTCTATAGTGTTCGTGTATCCGAATGTGAGGATCATTGCTCCACATTTGTTGTGTGCCGTAGTGTCAGGAAACGTATGCCGGAGGATCGAAGGTTCACATATTCTCCTTCCCAACCGACGAGCAACAGTGTATTCAATGGACTTGGGCTATTCGGGAAAAAAGTAGTTCAAGTTGCGAGCTCTGCGATAATAAATTGGTCTGCCAAAATTTTTTGCACTTTTTTGTTTGTTAATGCGTCAATAAAAACGATAGTATTGTCAACAACTTCGCTATTTTTCCTGTTTTCTCAAGGAGGCGTAGTAATTATTTTAGAACAAGTTACCACTTACAAAGTAATTTAAAATATTTTGTTGGCTTTAGCACGCGTGTCACCTGTGAAGAGTATTTTTTTCTGTGTTTTAGCTTTCGCATTTTATATTACGGACTATTATTTAGTAGCGCTGTCGTCCAAGACTCTCATTCTGACCTACGTAGCTGGGTACTTCGCCTCTGTGACTGGGAGAACATTCGAGTGGGAATACCGCAGAGAATATTTGGTTTGGGAGAAGACACTTCCTCACAAAGCATGTAGTAGTTCATCATGCAGCAGATGCTTTAAAGTGAAGAGACTGCAATTTTCAACAACTGGTCGACAGTGTGGTAATGCATGCTGGAACACGTTTATGTCGTCTTAGCAGATTGCTCAGTTCTTGGAATTACGGGATCAACGAAAAATTGTCAGGGGCCTGACACTACCTGCGCTACCAGAGATTTGAAGAGTTGGACACTTGTGTAAAGACCCTGTCACACTGAGGCAACACTACGGCAACAGCAACACAACACGTTGTCCAACAGTTGGGCAGCTTTTTGATCGCTCCCGGTGTTGTCCGACAACCTGTCACATTGGGGCAATAGCAGCACAGCACGACGACAACGAAAATGTTGCCTCGGTATGACAGCATTTGGCAACAAAAACAGCAGCAACTTGTTTTTTACAACCTGTGTTGTATCGATCGCTGGCTGAGCGAATTTCGGAGCGGTAACACGACAACACAGATGGCTTTGATCAGCGAGCTAAGTCCCTATCAATAACGTCTTACTCAAATAAAGGTTTGGAAAACGCCATTAACAATAATTAAAGCTGGCATGAAGATAAAATAATTTGATGTTTTCTGCGTAATTATGAAAAGCGATTGTCAATATGGTCACAGCTATGGTCGTGAACCTTTAGACTGGTGTTGAAGTTCAAACCGCCGAGAGACACGCTCACGTTACTGCTATAGTGAAATAATATGGCATGCCTACTCACCCGCTGATAAAGTAAAATAAAAATATTCCAGAAATGCAAAGATAAAAAATAGAATCATTAAAAAGGTAACTCTGATGAGGATTGTTGATGCTTGGAACTTGAGAAGAGCCGCCACCAGACACCTGATTTGTTTAAAAAATAGCCAGGACTTTTTGGCGAATGAAGCCATCACATTGCAGGACGTAGACAAATAGACAGCGTTGAAAAATATTTATTCCACCGATTGTTATGAAGGCCGATCGTGTCGGTGTCGCAGTTTTGAAGCAGTGTCAGTTCAGCTCAACACCACGCTACAGAAGACGCTTTGGGGTACTGCCGGTACAAACTCAATTTTACAGTACAAATAACAATTGCATGAAAGAAAAAACCGGACAAAAACACTTCCTAAGGTGGTGTAAACACCGAACATATTTGAGCGATCTCACTTTAACCGGTTAGGGCTATCTACTCTGTCAGCGAATGAAGAGCATGTTGATCAACTAAAGCGTGGAAAATACTCCCCGTATCAAGTTTTCTAATCACAGTCACTGGTTGATGTCGTCCCGTGGTAATTACCGGCCCTTCGAACGCACTTGCACTTTGCAGAGTCATATTTCCAGCAACGCCGCGCCGCACACGAACGAACGTAAACAATCAAGATGGCGGAGTGCTTTCCGTGTTGTACCCGCCCTCATCGCGGTGTGACAGCGTGGTCCGACAAAAAATCGGCCAACACGGTAGCCGGGCGGCAGCAACATTTTTTCCGACTGTTGTTGTCGCCGCGATGTGACAGGGTCACCGGCAACACGATTTCCTTGTGTTGCCGGATAGAGTTGTTCAACTGTTGCCTCAGTTTCACAGGGCCTTAAGGGAGTAGGCAAACCTTCTTCTTAAAAATGTTTGCAGATAGAAAAATGACGCCTTAGGCAAGATGCAAGGTCTACTCCTGCCAAAAGCAACTGTCTGTTTTCCCCAAAAAGATAGCTTTGTTTTAAAAATTAAGTGTGAAGGAACCACGACATCTCTGTAGACCGAATTATTAAAACCAGAAACGGAGACAAAAAGGAACTTGTTTCATGAGACGAACACACATTTTGTCACGTTCATTTATAACATGATGCCCTTCTGACCCGTAGTCAATCAGTCACATTTTAAGGCGCATTTGCTTGTTTCTATCTAGTAAGACTACCTTATTTAAACTAAACAAATGACTCCTTAATTAGCAAGCAGTCACTTAGTTTCGTACATTTTAAATACAGAACTGGCCGTCCAACCTAAGGTGAGAGGTCGAGCAAGTACTGTAACTTATATTTGATCTTTCACGAAATCACCTGGAAAAGCAAGGCGTAAAATTCTACTTCACATATTGTATAGTTGTGCGGTAAGCATGGACGTCACAAATGTTTAAACATAACATATTTGTGATTGCAGAGCAGCGCTTTGGTTTTAGAAATGAAAGTGAGTTAAATAATTGTGGAAAGGGCGCAATCCCTAATATTTATCATGAGTGTTTTCAGTCTTGCCGTTTTTGTCGGCTTTTATTATAGGAATCCCCCGAGAACATGTATATTTTTTTAAATTAAAAATTTGATTCAAAGTTTGTGCCTGAGTTGAGATGAAATCACCCGTATATATATATATATATATATATTAATATACACCCTAATATATATACACATATATATATATATATATTTTTTTGTAGGGTGTTTCACGAAAAGTGGATAAATTCGATATTGCGAAAACTTCGCGTCGCAACAAAAAAGACTTGTGTCGCTTTGGTCCTAGGCCAGTGGCCCATTTAGGAATAGCAATGAAGTTTCAGATAATTAAGCTGTTAATGATTTTTGCGTCATTAGCTTTTTTTAATATTGTGTTTAAGGGCATGGCTTCAATTAGAAAATTGCTCAACATCACCGAAAAACACTAAATCAACAAATTGCAGAGCGATAGAAGGCACGCGAAGTATTTTACGGCTTTCTGAAAAACTGCACAACTTCGACGAGTTTTTAAGTTTCGGTCTCCAATCACAGCGCATCTCGGCCCCGACAGTACCGCTCCCCGTGGGGAAATAGTGCAAACAACCTCTGCTGCGTCGCGCAAGGAGAGCGCAGCAGAGGTTGGTTGCACTATTTCTCCACGGAGCGCGGTGCCGTTGGGGCCGAGATGCTCTCCGATTGCACACCGAACCTTAAAAACCCGTCTAAGTTGTGCCGTTTTTCAGAAAGCCGTAATATTCTGCGCGTGCCTTCCATCGTTCTGCAATTTGTTGATAAAAATTTGTTGATTTGACCTTTAAACGACACAAGCCTTTATTTGTTGCGACGCGTAGTTTTTGCAATATAAATTTGTCCACTTTTCGTGAAACACCTTATATATATATATATATATATATATATATATATATATTTTTTTTTTAGGGTAGGCCAGGGAAGACGAGGAGGGAACGGTGGGAACCCCAGAATGCAACGCTTGCGGTGTTTGTTTGTTTCAACGTAAAACATCTTTGGCTAATTGCTCCGGATTTAGTGAAGCCGCATCTCGTGAAGAAGTAGCTTGTGACGTCGCATGACGTCACAGTTTGCCCGCTAAATTTAGCTGGAAAACTGACGCCACGTGACATCAACAACAAGCGGGAAAATTGACCTCACGTGATTTCAACACCAATTTGGTTTCCACGCTAAATTTAGCAGAGAAAATGATGTCACATGACTTCATGTCAAATGACTTATACGCAAAGTCGGTTTCCCCACAAAAGTTAGCGTGGAAATTGAAGCAACAAGAGTTCTACACCGATTCAATTACCCGCTAAATTTAGCGGGGAAACTAAATTGGTATAGAGGTCATGTGATGTCAGTTTTGCCACTAAATTTAAGGGAAAAGTGAATGCGCATTGTTCACTTATGGTACATCACAGACCTACACACCAATTCAGTTTTATCGCTAAATTTAGCTGGGAATTGAATTTTTGTATAGGTATATAACGTCCCATAGTACAACGCGCGCGGTTGCGCCGACGGCGACGGCGACACCGCTAAACGTGGAAGCGGGCGCCTAAGAGCTGCGGTCGAGAAACTTGCCAGGGCCGACGGTGGGCGGCGACGCAGACGACTGAGTCGAGCGGCGGGGCGCGTTTGGCGCGCGTATTCATAGATGGCGCTAACTCCTTATCCAGACTAGAGTAAGTGTATTAGCCTCGATTAGTGAGGGTGGCGCCCCTTACGGCGAACTCGGGTGACGTCACGGCGAGGATAAAATTTTTCCCTGACTCGCCTCGCTCGCCCTGTGGAGGCTGTTACGATGTTAGCTGTGGGCGCGCTCGTTTTTATTTAATTATGTTTGCGCGCGTTTTTTCTAGGAAGTGTATATTTTCATAGGTGGATTTATTGAGGTATGCCCTGACGGATCTTTTTTGGTCTGAGGTCAAAGCTTCGATCTAATAATAGCAAACTAATTTAATTGTCCGACATCCGGTACAGAATTGTCAACGTCGTTCGGGAGCCATTGCAACTTCTTTTTCTCTCTCGTCGTAGTGCCTAGCTCGTGATCAACAGGCCGTGATCGTATCAGCTCCAATGCTTTGGTCGCGTGCTTGCTCGCTTTTGCCGGTGTCGTCGTGGGCTATGAATAGTTCCAACATCCACCCCCCGGAAAACGCACTTAGTCCGTTTTTTCACTGTCCGAGGATTCCAGGCAGTACAAAAGCTGTGCCGGGCGCTTCACTGTAGTTCCGTCAGGTACCCTCTCGACCAACGTTGCTAAAAGCTCTTCATCACTTCTGGCCTGTGTGTCCGGAGCTTCCGTAGCGTCTCAGCTTCAACGTCCTATACACGAACTCAACTCTCCTACGTCACGCCGCGGTGGTGGCGCGTCGATCGCACTTCCGGTCTGGGGTGGTGGGCAGAAGTCGCCTTGCGAGACATGCATTCCTGTGTTCTCTCGAAAGAAACCAGACAAAAAACCTGCCTTCTCGTCAAAATGCTGCGACGGGGATGTACCAAGAGAGCCTGGAAAGGTTTGAAGATCAGTTTTCATGTGTTTCTGCCCCCTCCGTTCGTCCGAGAACGTGGATAGTAGCCGTGAAAAGGACAAAGCAGACGCTGTCGAACTACGATTGCTTGTGCGGGCAACACTTCGTGGTCGCCAGATGTATTTGTTTTGTTCCAACATGAACAAGAGAAAACCGCCAAGTTGTCCGGACCACCCACGGGTTCAGTGCGTCTTCAAATTCACACGGCCGCCTGATCGTTCGAACTTTCGTCTGCTCTTTCAAACGTGTCTGCTTTTTGTCGTCTGCTCGTTCAAACAAAAGTGGCCCGTAGACCAAGCTTTGACCCGGTGATTGCAATAAGAAGTAATTGCAGGCCTCGAAAGACTTAAGTAGGCTCGGTATAAACAGTAGATACAAGATGTTGATCATTGGTACCAGTGGCCATCACCGACTTGTTACGCTTGGTCTGTTCCCGCTTCCGATTTTCAGTATCGACGTCGATCATCGCCGCTACCATCTACACTTTTGCAGCACGAGCGACGTAGCCACCGAAAACAGCTAGAAGAATCTCATCATGGTTTTGACGTCCATTCTGCGGCGTTCATGCGAATGAATCGTTGCACGTCAAATTATTTACGCAAAGTTTAGCGGCGTAACGAGTCTTGATAATTTCGCTCAGGCGATTGAAGTGGTAAGACATTGCTATGAGGATGTAGAATCGACAATTCCAACGCAAAAAAGAGTACGGATACTCACACAGACGCCGACAACGTGACATTCCAATGGTTTGTTGACGCGGGACGCGGTGCTTGCCCGCACTCCATTGCGCATGCGTTCGAACTGTCGTCTGCTCTTTCAAACTTGTCTGCTTTTTGTCGTCAGCTCGTTCAAACGACAGCGGCCCGTAAACCAAACGCTGACTCGGTAATTGCTCTAAGAACTAAGTGCAGCTAGGCCTCAAAACACTTTTGAAGGTTGGTTGCGGTAAGTAGGCTAAGTGTAAACAATAGATACAAGATGATGTTGATCATTGTTACCAGTGGCCGTCACCAACTTGTAATGCCCGATTCTACTCTGCGGTTTTCAGTATCGACGTCCACCATCTCAGCTACGGTCCAAGCTTTTGCAGCCCGAGCGACGTCGCAACTGAAGATAGCGAGCAGAATCTCACCGTGGGAGTCAGGCTTTAGCGCCCATTCAGCGGCGTCGAGGTGAAATGAATCGCCGCACGTCACATTATTTACGCAAAGTTTTGCCTCGTTAATTTTGCTGAAGCCGCTCAAGTAGTCAGACATTGTTAGGAGGACGTAGAATCAACAATTCCAACGCGAAAAAGAGCACGGGGGCTCCCACCGACGCCGAAAACAACGCAATTCAATGGTTTGTTTATGGGCGACGGCGGTCTTCTTGCCCACCGTCCACCGCGCATGCGCGGCGCCGGTGGCGTCCGATATGGGCGCTCCAGTTTTTTTGTAAACATGTGTTGGTGTATAGGTTCGAAACTTTCGGGTTAGGTAACGACGTCAGTCACTTGCCAACAAGAAAGCTAGACGGGACAGAGGCTGAGGCTCTTGAATTTTGTTGTAGGTGAAATTCAGTGGTCTCGAATTATTTACAGCCTCTATCTCGCTAAGCAGGGTTCCCAGTACTTCCTCGGTCAAGAGTCTTCGGCCGATGGCCTTTTTCAGTGATGTCTTGACTTACTGCACGAGACGCTCATAGAACCCGCCCCGCCATATAACACGCTCCGCAATAAACTTCCAGTGAGTTCGGTTATTGCTGAAGTGATCTTAGAGCTCTTCGCTGCAAAGCATGTCTTTCATTTCAGTTAGTTTGAGTGATAGCTCTCGTTTCTCCTGGTTCGTCCTCTCTAGCTCTTTGCGAGCGTTCACTTTTCCGGCTGGTAGTCTGCTGAGCTCGTTAATCGTTTCTTTCTCTTTTTGCCGGCCCGTGTGCAGTGTTTCGGAAAACTTGTACTCAAGTTCCTTGACGGTCTTTGGCAGCGTGTCGCTGCTCTTTTCCAGCGCCTCTTTCTTTTGCTTGACATCCTCTGTGCTCTGAAGCGAGTTGGTCAGCCCCTTTGACAGTTCGACCTTTTCGGCTTCTGCAACACGGAACTGCACTTTCATGAAAGTGCATACATCGTTCTGTTTGACCACTGCAGCCTGAGAACTCTCGAAGTCTGCGGCGACGGTACTCAGCGAGCGTTCTAGCTGTTTTCGCTCATCTTGAGCCTTTTGCAGTCCATCCTCGACTTCCTTGAGTGTCTTGTCGACAGAGTCTTTCTCGGTATTCATTGTTTCCAAGCTGCTTCCTAATGCCAATCAACTCTGTTTGCAACCTCGAAGATATCTGTGCACTTGCCCCCAAGCTCTGTTGAACAGAAGTAATCTCTGAATTCGCTTCTTGAACAGCCGTGCTCAACTGCTCCCGCCACGTCGAGAGATTCCGATCTTTCTCCTGCAGCTGCTGTATTTGCCCCGCAATTTGAGCCTCAGCGGCTGCTTTCCTTAGTGCAAGTTCTCGCGTGGTTTCTTCCATTTGAGTGCACTTTGAATCGAGAGCATGTTGAACGCTCTCCAGCAGCTGAGACTTCTCTTCCTGCTGCAACTGCAAAACAGACACCTTTTTTCTAGATCGCTGTTTTGCTCGAGCAACATCTTGAACTTCACTTCCGTCTTCTTCCTGGAACTAAAGAGAGCTTTCTTGAGCCGACCCACGTCGTCGTGAGCTTCTTTGAGTGCCGACTTTTCTTGTGCCGTTGCTGACTTAGCTTCTGAGCTCCAAACTGTAGCTGTTTGCAGCAGTACCGTCGTCTTTGCTTCATCCGTGACAGCGGCTTGAGGTGTCACGGGACTGGTGGATACTTTACTCTTCCCTAGTGTCTCCGGTTTCTCACTTGATCTCGAGAGGAATTCGGGATCGCACATAAAGGTGGCGTGTCGACTTGGCACTCAGAACATTCGATCTTGCTTCTGCACTTCTTGGCGAGATGGTTTCGTTTTATACATTTAAAGCATCGTCCAGCCTTCTGAAGGATCTGTCGTTTTTCAGTGAGAGACATGGTTTCACTGCACACCTCGGTGTCATGGTTTGGCGACTTGCAGAACGCACACTCCTGGTTTTCTGTTCGTTGTAGGAGTGCTGCTGCCATCCCTCTGTTTGTCCATGACCTCGCAGGTTCTTTTGATGTAGCAGAAATAAACCGTTTTTCTTCTTAATTGTCTTTTAGGCGATGATCCGTTTTCTTTGTGCAGGAGTCCTTTCTCTACTTTCTACTTCTACGCGCAGAAACCTCAGGAGGATCGGCAGTTGTCTCTGTTGACCTCGCTCTTGGTCGCTGTTGTTACTCGACAGGGCAGCAGATTGGGTGCTCAGTCGTCGGTGCTCCTCGTCGCGTACAGCAGTTCTATGGTAGGCAAGAACAAGGTTTTCCGGAAGCAGCCGAAGTATTAATGGGTGCAGAAGTGTAGAGAAGGTTTCTTCGCTCACCCCAAGAGACCTGAGCCCACGCATGTTTCTTTGTAGGTCGTCGTGCAGTCGCCTGAGCCCTCGGACATCGAGCGATGATCAGATCCGCTCTTTCTCCAATAGCCTGATCATGTGATCGTCGATCAACCGTTTTTCGTCGCCGAACCGGGTTTTGAGGATATCCCGAGTGTCCTCGTAGCAGCTCGCTGTTGCTGATAGTCCGGCAATCGCCTCAGCGGCTTCTTCAGAGAGAGCAGCTCTCAAGTAGTTGAACTTGTCGGTCGACGATAACTCTCGGTTATTGTGGACCACCTGTTCAAACTGCTCCCAGAAGGTCTGCCACTGTAGGCTATCTCCGCTGAACCTCAAAAGCTCCAGCTTGGGGAGCTTCAGTTTCGTAGATGACCCAGAGGACTCGTTACCGCTCCGGCTTGTTCGATCGGAGGTCTTGGCACCGTCTGCACTTGCGAAGGTAATCTTGAAACTCAGGCGAGCAGAATAAGCGACGACACGGTCGTTGTACTCAATAGTCCGCGCGTACTCGAGTTCCGCTTCCCCCTCTGTCAGCAATGGCTCGATGGCAGCGTCCGTTTCGTTCAGTTGGCCATGTATGGTATTGAGACGAGCGAGAAGAATCCGGAGCTCCTCTTCAACAAGTACTTCGCGTTGCACAGCCGCGTCGATCTCCCAACGTACTTTGGTGACTTGAGAGTTTTGAATCTTCCGCTGCTGTTTCAGTCTCTCCATCGCCGCGCCTCGCTGCCTTGCTTCCCCGATATCGAGACTTGAAGCTCTCTTAAATCAACCCTCAGACTCACCGTCCAGCCCAGTGAAGGAACTTCCCGTGTTTCAGCACGAAAGAATGACGGATCGTTTTTGGTCTGAGCTCGAAGCTTCGATCTAATAAAAACAAACTAATTTAATTGTCCGACACCGGGTACAGAATTGTCAATGCTTTGGTCCAATGCTTTGGTCGCGTGCTTGCTCGCTTTTGCCGGTGTCCTCGTGCGCTCTGAATAGTTCCAACATGACCTGTAGCAGCAGGCGAAAATTCAACAAACATTTCAGGCATGGTTGACAGGACAGGATACGCATGAATCGCAGCTGGTATATGAAAAGGAAGAAACACGCCCACAATTGCAGGAGCATAGCAATAGATTTACATCTGACGCAATCAATGCTGCTGATGGTCTGAAGGAATCAGCAGAATATGTATACTATATCGCGTTTTTATTTTGTATCTCCTCTTTTAAGCAAAAACGCCGAGGCAGAAAAGCTGCATGCTGCTTGAGCAACATGTTAAATATAGTCTGGGTCATGGAGAGAGAATCGCAGGTGAGAGCTCAAGTACAGGGACAAAGTAAGGAAAGAAGGAACACTGGCATAAAGCACCAGTTATTTTTTATATCTGTTTATTGTGCTCGCATTTGACCGTATCTGGATTTGTATAGTATTTCAATGGACTCCACTAATGGTATCTGTGTGCTTGTTAATAATATCACTCAAATAATGTACAAAAAACGTAAGCGAAGGTGTCTAGCCCGTTATTAGTCCCTCCTCGACAATTTACGTTTTAAAGGCTCTAAAAGTGGGATTTTAGCTAAATCAAATCGTCCTGAAGCTAAAATGCCTTAGGCTGTTCTCACGTAAACTGTCACCCTTCACAGGTTTCACATTTTTTCTGCTACTGGTGCAGCATCTTCCAAGGTACAGCCGTTTCGAATGCTTGCTGTTCCTCCTGTTTTCCTCTGTTGTCAGAAAGTCCAGCTGTAGGGGGTTTGGAGGCTGAGGAAGGTTTTGGGGCCTGCGGCAGTGTATCTTTTACTTGAAATGACAATTCAAACTTAACGGTGTATTTTCCGAATACACAAGACTGGAATAAAGAAGAATGCCAGGAAAACGTATAAACACTCCAAGTTACGGTACTATTGCTGTGCATATTTTGTGCAGTTTAATACATATCATGCAGGAAACTGGAGGCAATTCGGCTGTTTTTCTTACAATACAAACTAATTTTCAGTAATTGTTCGGCTTCTAAAAATAAAACATGCCTGCATACGAATAAGCTTCATTTATCTGAAACAACCTTGTTCCACAAGCTTTTGCAAAGGCCTTAAGACCCATGTCCTTTAAAGCATCTGCGAACCAGAGTATGCAGAGCGGCACGCGCAGAGTCGGGGTCGCGGGCTAATTTGCCGACAGCCCAAAACCCTTTCATATAAATGCCAATTCAAAGGCGTGCAAGTGGAAGGTTATATTTTCCTTGCTCATGAACGTGCAAGGAACAGAATTCCAGCGTCAGAAACACTTACGCCGCTGCTTCACCGACCCCTCGCACGATCGCCCTGTGTCGTGTAGACGGACGGAAAGTTTCATGGGCGGAATTGCTTCCACCGATAGCTTTCGCTACTTGTAACCTTATTATAATGGTAAACGTGACAAACATGCTTAAGAAAGGTACGGAAGCACGCCGGTATCCGCCAAACACAGCGTCTTGTACACCGGGTAAACGAGGTCCCGCTCCTCGAGGTGCTTGCCGCACACAACGGCCGACATTGACGGTGCTTCTCCCATCCATAGTTTCATTGTCCATGCTCTCTTTAACCTCCATATCTTCGGTTGGTGAGAGCTGATACCGGCTTCTTTTCGGGATTTGAATTGCGGCGCTAAGCAGTAGCTCAGCATGATCGCAAACCAGGTAACGGGGGAGACATTAGGCTCTGCTTGCGTAGCAAATACAGTAACTCTAATAGAGACTGCTCGCGACGAACGTGGTTTACTAAAATGAAGATAAAATTTTTGTAGTGTACTTTTGATTCAAAAATAAATCCGGACAATAAAAGCAAAACTGGAAGTTAAAAAAAAAAAAACGCGCTTTGCATAACGACGGCGTAATTGCTGCGACGGAATTCGTCTGCATGTCGTCTGCTTTCTTTCGCTAGTTGGTTTCACCTTCCGATCTTGCTCCCGACGCCATCTGTCAATACGTGCGCAAAACGCGCCCCACCGCTCTACTCTATCGTCTGCGTCGCCCACCAATAACTGACCCTGTCAAGGCTTCTTATTCGGGCTGGGCTTTAAGTAATCGGAGCCGCCGCAACGGGAAGTAGGCTGCCTGGGGACTCTAATCATCGCGAGTGGCATGCAGTGTAAATGACAATCTTAAGGATAATGGTCTAACATAGGGTGGCTCAAAGCTCTTTTGTTAGGGTGATGGCACCCTTCGTAGTACCCGATGCCAAGAGCACGCGCTCACGAGTAAAATACAAAGAAACCGACAAAAACAAAATGTCGCCATAGAACAGTCAGTGCCACAAACGCGTGCAGGGACACGTTCTTTCACGCGCTTCTGAACAAAGAAGACACATAAAAGTGTGAGACAAAATGACCAGATGTCTCCACCCTAAGCAAAGCGCACATGAAGGTACCCTAGTCTAACAGTTTGCTTGTGTCTAAAAAAGCATTCATATTTTAATATTGATTATTATTAAAAACCGTTGTTGCAACGTGAAAATCAATGCTCTACTGTATGACAGGGCTTGGCAGAGGTACTTTCAAAAGTATCCCGGCATAGAAATACAGAGATGTATGGGTTTTAAGAACAAGATGCAGATTCTTGAATACATTTGTCTGTCATACAACAGGGTATCCTTGATATATTTTTCCGACAGCGGCAACACTATATTCCTGAAAACAGTTGCAGATCGATACCTAATAATGTTTACAAAGGTCGAAACGGGGGGGGGGGGGGGGGGAGGGGGGCAGGAGTAGAGGGTGTCTTTCACACTCTACACCCTTCCCCCCCCCCCCCCCCCCCCCCCTTATCGCCCCCATACAAACCATTAATTATTGTTGTCAGCTAACACGCATCTATTTACATTGAATTCTTCACATTTATGTATTCCTACCACTCCGAATGCCTATAAATACGACATCATCCCCAATGCGCACCATACGTTTGAAGTCTAACGCTGGTGGCCATACTTTACAAAAGGCATTTACCCAAAAGGTGTGACTTAAACTGTGGTATAAAATGCTTCTAAATCACGCAGGGTTGATAGATGGAACAATAAACTCAAACCTGTTTCTACTAAGGTACGCTTAGTCTGCACGGAACCTGTTGCAACATTAGAGGAAGAGAAGCTCATCTTAGAAGTGTTCTACACCCATGATTCTCTATTTCCTTCTCTCCACTCGCCTTCTTTCCAGTGTTCGCTGAGCTGAAGTGGAAAGAGGGAGGACTTTGTGGGAGGAGCTCATTATGCTAGTTTTCGTGCTAGTTCTCCTTAACAAATGCAAAAAGATACATAAGCCTGGCAGAGCATCGCGCTACATTCGATACATCATAATTGTATTTCAATAATTAGGCACATATATATTTTCCAAATGTATCTTGATACAGAGATGCATATACTTGAAAGAATCTCTAAGGTATTATTGGGATACATTTGTATCGCGATTCTGCTCAGTCCTATTAAATGATTGCGGAGAGAGTTGCCCTCCCTGATTGATGCATAAAATCAGAAGCTACTGAACTCCAAAGTTTAGTCCTCAAACACTCGATGGTTTTCACACATGAAATTCTTGCTCTCTTTGAAGGCCCATATACAAGCGAAACTAACAGAACGAAATAAGCTAGACGAGGCTTTGTTTGGGAAACTTATATGTTAGTCACTGGATATATAATCTGCAAATGCCGGGCCAACGAAAGCAAAAATTGCGAGCCAGCATTCGCAAAGGCAAGGCTTGTGAGAGTGAGAGCTCGAATACTAAAAGCCACTGCACCGCGGTTAGAAATCCCGAAGCACTGAACTCGTGTCCTAGAATAACGCCAGTGCGACGCTAAGATTTGCTGATACCTTTTATACACTCTGTGCGCAGACCTCTACAAAGTTATTTCTCACGCGCCATCAGTGTGTTTGATCTGACTTCAGACCTTAGCTTAGTCAAGGAATGCTGGAAAAATCGACACAAATACAAGTAACACATTCCCCATGGTCTACTGCGGTTTCAAAGGCTGTTTCATAGAGAAGGTTCTAGGTCATGCCTAGCTTACCAGATGTCGGATGTCTCCGATGTCCTCCTGCTTCTTGGTGACTCCCGCCGATCGTGAACTCCGAGCTTTCGAGGCAATCTGCTGGACGTCTGGTGTGAGGATTTGCTGCCCTTCGGTAGCTTCTTTGGTGTCCGCCTGATCGTGTCCGCCGGGAGCTTCTAAGCTGGTTCCGGATGGAGCTGTGATTGTGCCTGGTGGGTCACGGTATTTGCCTCCGAGTAATTTCTTCGCATTGAGCTTTGACTTCTGCAGATATAAATTTAACGCGTGGTCAATTCACGTATAGTCCTAAACTAATTCAACTATAAAAACAATTAAAAACACGCTACAAACATTGCTGTCAATATAACACGTAATGGCAAGTAATAAGGTGGTGCTTCTCGAAACAATACGCGGACAAGGAGGTAAAAACGACGTTTCGGGCAGACGCCCGAAACGTCGTGAAAACAGACTCAAATGATGAAAAATAAAACAGTGTTGTTGAAACAAACCAGAAGCTAGTGGAGACAGAAATGAGAAACTGAGTTTCCAGAATTTTCGTGATTACTTAATGGCCCGACAATTCGTGTGAGCTAGAGAGCTATATTTCATGGAGCTACTACAGTGTTTAAAATAAAATAAGAAAACTCCGGGCGAATATTCGTGTTATGTCTACCTGGTGCATTTTGAAATGGCAGTCAACGGCTACGAAACCGTTTCAAACGCACAAAATAAAAGAGAAAAGAAATCATGGCGAGGCGGTTACGTTGATTAAGCCACCGTCTTCATTATTCTTCAACCAAGACGTAGACAGAAATTAACCTGGCCAATGTACGTGCCTAAGTATTACTCCCATGGAGGTGCCTCGCATTGTAGTACCTGATTCCGACACCAAGGGAGCACAAGGAGGGTACGAATACCAGGGTGTCAACCTCCAGAGTTTCTTTGCAACGTTCAAAGTTAGATTGCCCAGTCAGAGCTTCACTCCGTTTCGCCACTCGATGAACCACAGCGGATGCTACCAGCCATCCCAGCGAATTCGGCTTTTTGAGCTTTTCAAGTGACTATGCGATAAGGGTGGCGATGTGGGTTAGTTGGTTTATATCGACGAAAAGGCAAACAGCGCACAGTAAACGGGGACCAAAGGAAGTGCAAACAGGACAAGCGCTGACTTTAAACTGAACTTTAATCACATGAAAACAATACAATGAAAACAGCAACCCCGCCCACATCACATGAGACATTCACCACGTGTCAAAAAAAAAACAAAACAATCTCTTTACTACTTAAAGGGGAACTCCGCGGATATTTTCATAGTCTTCGATTTGGCTGAAAATTGGCATGCCCACTCAGTATCTCTGCCTCAGCTCGAAACCAAAATATTTTATAAAAATAAAAATTTTTCGTTGAGTTATTGAATTTTCTGATTTCGCCCTGCGCCTAAATTCCAGCAGGCGACTCTCTACTGGCAACAACAAAAAATCCCTACTTTTCCCTATCCGATGACGTCACGGGTGGGCGCATCGCAAGCGCGGTACTGGAAGTATGGCAGGTTCTGGTGCTTCTGTTCGGTTTGATGTTCGTTTGCGTTGCTTCTCGAGTTAGAAATCATCCATAATTGCAGCGAAAGAGGATTCGTAATGCCGGGTGAGTTGTGCTGCGCGGTTGGCTGCTCGAACAACACCGGCGGCAACCACAGCGTTTCTTATCATCGCTTTCCGGGGGAAAGTCACCTGCGGCTACAATGAACGCGAGCTGTGCGCCGAGAGAACTGGACACCGACAAACAGCTCACGCTTGTGTTCGGAACACTTCACGGCGGACAGCCACGAGGGGACTACGCTTTTGAAGTTGGAGTTCGGCCTCGCGAGTTGTAACCGGAGACTGAAGCGAGCCTCTGTGCCTACGCTCTTCAAACACACTGAACCCCGGCGACCCCCCATCGAGAGAGGAGCGGCCATCAAGAGGAAGAGATCCCAGGTTGGTAATGCTTGCGCTTGGGTAAAGAGTACGAGAGAGGGGTTCGCCGAGTTCGCCGCGGACGCTTTGCAAGGTGTTGGCTTTGCTCGTGCGAACGCTCGGCCAGCGAGAGCATGCCAGCTACGGCCGTGTCGGACTCGCCGGAGGTGCGTTAGCGCCGATATGCGCTTGCGCTTGCAGTGCTTTTTGCTAAATCTAAAATGAGTCGCCAGCTACTGAATATTCCGGAAATAGGCTTGTGATGATTGGTGGATTACCTGCATAATACGTCCGGCTCCGGCTCTTGGCACAACATTTCGGAAAGTTTGTTATTTTCCGTTCTAAACGCTGTCCGGAAAGCGACCTTTCTCGAGCCGTCGCTCGCTGAAAGAGCAAGTCGCCGATTTGCTGAGCCAACCTAGGCCGGCCTCGAATCGAGATTGACGTGGATGTAATTTTACAGACGCCTGTTGCGGAGAAAACGTCGTAGAGCTAACCTTCTGGTCACGTCAAAAGTTCCCGATGCCCTTCGTTACTTAATCATGTAAAGTCAAACTTTATGTTAAAAATGTTGAAGCCACGCCTTTCTATGTGAAGTTAACTTAGTAATTACAAATTTTTACATTCGCTTGTGAGTGGGGAAACTGGCACTACTGTTGTCTTTAACAAAAAATTAGATATTTCATAATTTGATGGTGACAACCAATTTGAATGCCTACACAGCTGGTCGACGATGCAATGAGGGAGGCAGCAGCTTCCGATCAAGGAGTTTCTACAGATCCAGTCATGGATGTGGACGACGACAGCGCAGAGGTCTCCGCTGAGACAGACCTGTTGTCTTTCCCATTGCCTTTGGCGCTGCCACAATATTCGGAAATTGGCTGCCAAGCCAATGTACGGCAAGGCACAAGCAAAAAGACCCAGACGAATATCAGGTGCAAAGATGTTGGTAAGTAATTAACACACACATTAGAAAATTTTATTTTCACTTGTCCTCTTCTCTCACCAAAGTTAAGAGCCGCCTCAGTGGCTCCGCGTCAAAGTGCCGCCCTCCGGAATCCCGGCCGAGGCGCCCGCAATATGACCGAGACTTATTAGGAGAAGGCATCGTGTAATTGAGATTTCGGTGTCACGTCAAAAGATTCCGAGGTGGTGAAAATTAATCCTCAGTCTCCTGTAGGGGGCGTGCCAGATGCCCTTGTAGGTTTGGCACGTAAAACCTTGAAATTTGAATTTTGATCAAATTTAAGTTTGAAATAGGTGAGCATTTATTAGAAATAAAGCTGCACCACAGTGTAAAGTACTGAAGGACTAGTTTTAAAAATTTACACCCTTCAAGTGGCCTTCATATAAAGTGGGGTTTGCCACAAAAATATTAATCATGATCTGTAATTATGGTTAAGTGTCATAATCACATGGAGAATGCTAATATTGTTCTCACCTCAGTTGTTTGACATGTCTCAGTCAACCAAACACTGGGTTAATGAGACATCTATACTCTATCTCAGGAGTTGTGTGCAGCAAAAGCATAGGCAGGGGCACATGGCTTTCAGATTTGCTTTCCTTTCGCGAGTGCTTGTGAAAAAAAAAAAAAGCAAATCTGAAAGCCACATGCTCGGGCCTGTGTCTTTGCCTCTGCTGCACACAATTCATGCGATGGAGTATAGCCGAGAAGCAGGATATGAGTCCCAAATCTGATCCCAAACTGCCATGTTGTATCATTATGAACTTACGTAATTTGAAGTTGGAGGTTCAAGGATGTTATGCACTACTTTCTAGGCATTCAAGAAAAGCCATCACTACATGATGCAAGCTGCCAGACCGAAAAACAAGACGATCAGAGAGCACCGTCGGGGATGGCACTGTGCCAGTCCAGTGGCAAGCCTGAGGAGAATGGCAAATTTGACGAGGATCTTGATGCATTGGATGAGGCCGATGAAGAGTTCTCCGGGTATGTGTTTAAATGCGAAATGCAGGTTGTGACTCGTATCATGGCATTAGACATGTTTTTGTTCATGCAATCCAGCTTCTGAAAAACTGCCTAGTAGTCAGTGCCTATACGGAGAGCAAGTCGTCTCCCTCTCACAGAGAGAGCTTAGAAAGTGGCTGTGGTGATGTCACAAGGAAAACCATGACGACGTCACCTGCTAGTCGAAGCAGCAGTGGCCCCAACCCCGCCCCTTTCGGTCCGACACCCACCAATTCAGCATGAACGAGGACCTGACCTTCGTCGGACGGAAGAGGAAATATCCCGAAGGTTACGTTGGTGCGACCGGAGCGTGGCCACTGCCCTTTACACACTCACTGGGGCTCTCAGGACGGGTCTTCCGCACTGCAGTGGCTACAACAGAAGCATGCCGCGTCAGGTCCCTTGCTCGCATAAGTTGCCTCTTGTTCGGTTTTAGTCGCATTGGTTTCATGAATTGCCCCATGTTAAATGAGTAGTTCACAGAGAAGCAACAAAAGACGAATTTCCAGTGATGTGATGTGACGAACCGTGCGACTCGTGCCGCTCGCACATGCTGTCGAGACTGGTTATAACAAAGTAATGGGAGTCAAAAATCACTTCGCTATATCCGTTATTTCGTTATAACCGACTTTGGTTAACGAAGTGCAGAAAAGAATAGGAAATCGTGATCGCTTCGCTGTAGCCGCTATTTCGTTATAACCGACTTAGTTATAACTTATAACCAGTCTCCACACAGTGGCGGATCCAAGTCGACCCCCCTCCCTCCCCCCTTCTCGGAGGGCAATTTGACATGGGTGGGCCCCCCTTGCACAAGAAAGAATGGGAGAATGGCATCCTTAAAAATTTTCCGCCCCCCCTTCCCCCCAAAACGGAGTTCTGGATCCGCCCCTGTCTCCACAGTACCAAAGCTCCACCTTCCTCTCAATCACCGCTTATACATACCTTTAGATTGCATGTCCACATACAAGTATGCTAGCTGTTGCAATGGGAGTTTTTTTAGGCATGAGAGAAATGTAAGGACAAGCATTGATTTAGTAGCAGGCAGAGCTTTGATATGCACGAGCGGCACCAATCGCACGATACGTTGCATTGTTTCCAGCTGTCACATCTCAGATTTTTTTACTTTTGCTGATTCTGTGTGAACTACCCACTTAACGTATTTGAGGTATTTCCTCTCCCAATCGATGAAGGTCAAGTCTTTAATCATACGGAATAGATGGAGCTCGGGCAGAAAAGGCTGGGGCAGCTGCTGCTACGACTAGCAGGTGATGCCGTCGTGTTTGCCCCGAGATCATCCTTTAATCATTGCGCAGCGCTGTGACGTCACTGCTGTTGCCTCCTCGGCTCTCTCCTCAAGAAGGAGATGACTTGTTCTCCGCGTACATCATGTTTCTTCCTCTGTCGCACTTTGTATTTGCCAGGTTTTTAAATGAGCTCTGGCAACCCATTTTCAGAAGAGACATCTATGATGTGGATGCTTGTCTGGATGACGACTGCGACATGTGAGTACATTATGTATTAATACTTTACATGCGTAGCAGGTTTCTAACAGCATATCATATCAAAAACTACCAAAATCAGTATTCGTCTGTTGCAAGTTATGATTTCCAAAGAAGATGCAAGTGCTGCTCTGGGTCCCTATCGTTTCATCTAAACTAATTTCATGGAATTACGTTGCATGGACAGCTATTCATAGATACGCTTTTCGTCGACACTGCAATGTTTCGCGGACAGATGCTCCTGCGACGTTTCGTCGACAACATATTTTTTTAAAATCAAATCTGGAAGTCGCTAAAGGCTAGTGCTTGATTCACTGAAGCGTGTAATGTCAACTTTTGGCATGTGAAGGTGAATGACATTTGTTTTAGTCCAATTAATGCTTGTGTCTACGCTCCATTCAGCATTCTCTGTTGCTTGAAGCCAAAGCTACAAGCCTTCTACAGCAATTCCATGCCTCCTCTTTTGACTAATTCTTGTCCTTTGTGCTATCTTTATGTGTAACCTCTTTCATACAGTTTTCTCTGAGGCGGCATATTAGTAGCATGTTACATCTGATCACTTGAACGTGTATTTTTTTCAAGGGTGTCATGTGTCACGTGAGAGCCATTGGATTGGGTCAAAGTGCTTGTTGCTTTGGCCTGCAATCAGATTAGGGTGAATATAGCATAGGTATGCCAATGTTTGTTTGTTTTCTGATGGGCTGTTTGTATATAAGATAGATGCAAGTAAATATTGAATTGAGTTTTCTTACAATATGTGTACATGGTTTTGCACTTGGATGCTTCTCATATGCGCAGGCAAAGTGACAATGACCCGTTGTACTGTCCTGAGGACTGTGACGACAAGGAGTCTGAAGAAAAGTAAGTCTCAACTTATGCTTTATGCTGGAAGTACAAAAAGGTTGGAAACATGGCAGAAGGAAACAGAAGAAAAGCTTTTGTGCATTTTTGTTCGATCTCTGCCCCTCCATTTTGGTCTCATTGATCATTATACTGTGCCGTTGCGTCATCGCTGCTATGTGATTCATGTTAATTAAAGACGCCAGGCTAGTAGACTTACCGCACTGGCTAACTTTGTTATCCACAATGTGAACCAGTCTCGCCATGGGGGTGCAAACTGCCTACACAACTAACGAGTAATTTGCTTTTCCTTTACTTTCTCTGCATTGTGCACTGAGCAACTCAGCGTGTAAAGTTCGGTACAATCTATTGTCTCTTTTCAGTGTCGGTGCCTCCTCCATTCAACCAGATCCTGGACAAATATATGAGAAGAAGTTTCTAGTCTTCAAATCATGCCTCATGGAGCTGCTCAGCAGGTGCCCCCAGTGTGGTGCACCGAATTGCACTGTTTCGCTAGCATTCGTCGGAACAATGGTGCGAGCGTCAATCAAGTGTCCTGAGCTCCACACCACCACATGGCGAAGCCAGCCTGTCCTGAACAAAAAGCCCATGGGGAACATCGCCATGTGTTGTGCTGTGCTTTTTTCAGGAAGCAGCCCCACTAAAGTGCTGAGGCTGTTCTCCTTCATGGGGATACAATCACTGCAGAAGTCTCAGTATTTCAAATTTCAGCGGAGCTACCTGGTGCCTGCGGTTTCTGAGGTTCATAAAATATGCAATATCTTTCCAACTTTCTCTGACAAGGCTTGTTATATTTTTCAGGTGTGGCTTTCTGAGCAAGCCTCCCTGCTTGACGGACTTCGCGGAAGGAAGCTCTCTCTCGCTGGAGATGGGAGATGCGACACACCTGGGCACTCGGCAGACTTCGGTACATATACCCTGATGGAGACATCTGCCAACCGGGTCATTCATCTGGAGCTTGTGAAGGTAGGGTGTTCAACTTGGATACAAAATGAAGTGTGCTACTGTTTAAAATTAGAATCAAAGTGCAAATATCCTGGAAATCTCGGCAAATGTTTTATTACTCATTGAGTCTTAAAATGAGTTATTATTATTCCAATCAGCCCCGATTTGTTTTTGGGGTTAGCCACTGGCTTTTCAGAAAACACAGAAGTGTGTCACAGGATTCACCTTCTGTCATCTGTCCCTTCTGCTATCTGAAATGGTGAAACTGGCGGTTATAATGATAAGCTGTTGGGTCCCATTACCATTAGATCTGTCGCAAACAGCGTAACATTAACATGCTTCTGAACAGCATTCTGAAAATTATTTTCAGTCCACGGAGGTTTCATCAAGTAACCGCATGGAAGTAGAGGGATTGGAACGGGCACTCAACTATCTGAAGGTGCAAGACATGTCAGTTGAAGTACTTGTCACTGATAGGCACTCGGAGGCGAAGGCCGCCATGAAAAAAAACCATCCCGAAATCAAACATCGGTTTGATGTGTGGCATGTCGCAAAAGGTAAGCATGTTCTCGCATGATAATTTGCAACTTGCTGAGGTGCGCCTCTACATGTGTTATTTACGCTGTGGTTGACTTCAAACCTTTTTCTATTTTGAATATACACAAACTCAACACTGTAACGTCACGGTACGGTGGTGGCGCATCAAATGCACTTCCGGTCAGGGGCTGTGGGCGGAAGTCACTGTGTGAGATGTGGATTAATGCATTGCTTTGAAAGAAATAAGACAAAATCCTGCATTCTCGTCAAAACGTCGCGACTGGGGCTTTACCTAAAGCGTCGAGAAAGGTTTGAAGGTCAGTTTTCATGTGCTCGGTTTGTCCGAGAACGTGGATATGTGCCGTGAAAAGGGAAAACCAGACGCCGTCGGACTATGATTGCTTGGGCGGGAAGCACTTTGGGTTGAATTCACAGATACTTGTGGTCTTCACATTTATTTGTTTTGTTCCAACATGAGTGTGGGGAAACCGTCAAGTTGTACGGACCACCTGCGAAGTATGTTTAGTGTGTCCTCAAGTTCATACTGCCACCTGATCATACAAACTGAAGTCTGCTCTTTCAAACGGTTCTGCTTGTCGTCTGCTCTTTTAGACAGCACCGGCCCATAGACCAAATGTTGGTCCGGTAATTGCGATAAGAAATAAGTGAAGGCCTCAAAAGACTTAAGTTTGAAGGTTGGTTGGTGTAAGCAGGCTCGTTGTAAACAGTAGATACAAGGAGATGTTGATTATTGTTACCAGTGGCCATCATTGACTTGTTACCTATCCTGCTTGCGATTTTCTGTATCGATGTCAACCACCGCAGCTACGGCTTGCGGTTTTGCAGCCCGAGCGATGTCGAGACTGAAAATTGCAAGCAGAATCCACCATGCCAATCAGGCTTTAGTGTCCATTCTGTAGCGTTCACGCAGAATGAATCGCCGCATGTCAATATTCACGCGAAGTTTTGCGGTGCAACGAGCCTCGGTAATTTCGCTGATGCCACTCAAGTAGTAAACATTGCCGGAAAGACGTAGAATCAATAATTCCAATGCGAAAAAGAACACGGGGACTCATACCGACGCCGACAACATTGCGTTTCAATGATTTGTTAATGGGCGACAGCGAGCATCTTGCCCACACCATCGCGCATGCGTGGCGTCGGGGGGGGGGGGGGGCGCTCCGGTTTGTTTGTAAACATGAGTAGGACAATAGCTTGCTCGCACAGTTAACTTTGTAGTGTTTACTCAAAAGAGTAATGACAATTTAGGTAGTGTTCGAGGCGGGGCTTAGGCCGCACGTCCGGGAGCTTCCTGGCTCGTGACGACGACCATTCCCCGAAGAGAAGAACCCAGGGGTCCAGTGGAGGTGGGAGAATTGGTAACGTAACGAACGGTTTAATTACATGGTAGCGATACAGTCGTCAAATCCAAGAGAACAAATGGAGCCCTCACGCCCCGCCTTATATAGGGGTCCGTTTTCTCCCTCTCTCTCCGCCAGGGCAGCAGGTGCAACCGCCACGTGCTTTGCAGCTGGGTCCGCCGCGTCGTAGTCAGAAATGAGTCATAGCCAAGGTTCTCCGCAGTTAGGCCAGGCCTCTCTCCCCTTCCGGAGCGCACGAACCCACACGCACACACACACACGTCCCGTTGACGTCACGGACGCGTTGAGACACGTTTTGGGCAGCCTTCGACAGGTGGGCGTCAGTCCTGAACACGTCGGGACTCGTTTCGGGACTCGTTTCCGCAGCTTTGAAACTCGGAAGAAGGTTGCCGAAGGTTCCATTCTTAACAGCCCCTCCGGGGCCAGGGAAACCTCGAATGGCCGGTGGTACAATCGCTGGCCTGAAGAGGTGGGCTTGGAGTAGGCCTTGAGAAGACGCTGCAAGCACCAAACAAACTCCCAAACCTCTCACAACGGAGGCATCAGCGGAAACGTCCCCCACAACACCACGCCACACCGCAGTCAAACGCTCGGAATTCGCCAAAGACCCGCCAGACTGGATTACGGATTACCAAAATTTGGCACAATTCCGGGTATCGAGACCCCCTGTCGCCAAAAAAAACTCATTTTTCCAACGAGGTCACAAAGAACAAAATACAAAAGACAAAAACTCTTCGCAATTTGTGAGGTCCTTTTGGGGTTTCAACGAAGTGCCCCCACTTAGATCCTCATTCCCGTGGATGACGAAGACCTCTGAGATCATCCCTACTATTTTTCGTGATGTCAGAAAAATCTGCTCAACCCATCGGTATTGCCGTTAAATTTGCCTTTTCTTTTTCTTACGCTGAAGTCATAGTGATCGATTTTCACGTGATTTCTAGACGTGAAAATGCGGTCCTTATAGTGCCGATAAAACAATCCGCCTTTTTCATGCCCCGTCACCTTGGTCCTAGCAATCTCCTGAGCGGTACCGCGAAACCCTGACACACTAGGGTCGCTCTTCTGCTCGACTGTCAAGACACTCTGTCTACTCGTAGCAGAGGACCAAAGTTACGCGACGCCGGAGCTACGAGAGATCTTTCACTGATCCCCTCTTCCTCCGCCTTTTCCGCCGGCGCGACGAGATCAGGCTGTTCTACAACCTGGTCCCTCTCATCCCGGTTTTCTGCCTCCAACTCTGGGAGTGCTTGCTCCCCGTCAGCTGCCTCTGGCTCTGGATCCCTCGTCAACAAAGGGGCGACCTGACGCGATTTGGACCTCGTACACGACTGAACTAGCCCTTTCTCCCAGTTGTTGACCCCTTTCGCGCAGCAGGAAATCTGACCGGTTAGAAAACAAATAAGGATATTCCAACGGGACTGTCTGCGAGACAGCCGCCTCTGTCACTAGCTCTCCGAACGGGCCAGTTATCCTTACTGTCGCCATAGGCAGACAGACACTGTGCTTTTCGAGCAGCTGCTTGATCCAAACTACCTTTCCAGTAAAATCGGATGGCGTTACATACGACGGATGAACAACGTCCATCGTCGCTGCACTGTCACGAAGCACCCTGCACGGCTTTCCGTTTACCTGGAGCTCGTGAAGATAGGGACGAAGAGCTTCAGGTCCTGTCACTACCGTTCACGTACGAGAACTACAACCCGCGGTTTCTTACATCTGGCCGCTGTGTGTCCCGGCTCCTGACAGTTGTAGCACAGGAACGGCTTCCTTGCCTCGAACTGCCCTGTTGGCTTTTCCGCGCCTCGTCTCCGTTCGAGTGTTCTGCGCTCTTTTCTGGGACCTTTTGTCCTGCTTCGGGCTTCTCGGGCCCGTTTTCCTCGCGAGCCGTTACCCTGTCGGAAGGTCTTGCGCTGATCGCTTCGGCCGGATTCGCTTTCCTCTCCGCTCAGCTTTCTACGCGTTGCGTACTCTTCGGCTAGCTCAGCGGCCCTTTCGACAGAGTCGACTCCCACCCTGTCCTGCACCCAGAGCTTGACTGACTGCGGAATGCTACGAAAGAACTGTTCGAGGCACACACACTCGACTACCTTGTCTCGGCTTTCGTACACTTCCTCGCTCTTCAACCATTCTATCAGGTTGGTTTTAAGCCCGTACGCGAATTCCGAGTAGCCCTCGCTGCTCTTTTTGGATGCGTTTCTAAACCTTTGACGGAACGCCTCGGCAGAAAGGCGGTACCGCTTCAAAAGGCTGGACTTCACCTTGTCGTAGTCGTCCGCGTCTCCAGCACTAAGGCGCGCGACAACCTCTGCAGCCTCACAGGGCAACAGAGTCAAAAGCCGTTGCGGCCACGTTCTGGGGCGAAGCTCAACTTCTCACATGTCCTCTCAAAGTTAACTAAGAATAGGCCCACGTCTTCCCCAACTTTAAACGGCTGCATGAGCTTCTTCATTTGATACGACTCGGTCTCACTTGCTCGTACCGGAGCCCCAACTCTACTGCTCTGCGAGTTTAATCGCTGTTGTTCAATTTCGAGCTCTAGCCTTTTCAGCGCTCGCTCCTCTGTCGCAGCAGTCTGCGCTCGTTCCTCTCTCGCTGCATCCTGCTCTCGTTCCTCTCTTGCTGCAGCTTCACTCTTAGCGTTCTGAAGCAGTTCCCACGCAATTTTAATTTCCTCTGCTTCAGCGCTCTCTGAAATCGCTTTACTGATCTCAGATTTCTTCATCTTTTGCTCCACCTCCACACCCAATTCTTCACATAAACAGAGTAAATCTGTTCTCAGTAACCTCATTAGATCCATGATCGCTGCTCTTTAGCTTTGGCTTTGCAATAAAACTTGTCGCGAGGTTGTACACAAACCTAGCGCACGAGTCAAACACTAAGGATTCCCAGCAGTTCAAAATTAATTACCCATAATCTGAAGCCTGGCGAATCTCAAAGCAAAGTCCAAACGCTCACCCGCAGATGTAGCACGATGTCGCATGGTCCGATCCCAACCGCTGCCAACCAGTTGTTCGAGGCGGGGCTTAGGCCGCACGTCCGGGAGCTTCCTGGCTCGTGACGACGACCATTCCCCGAAGAGGAAGAACCCAGGGGTCCAGTGGAGGTGGGAGAATTGGTAACGTAACGAACGGTTTAATTACATGGTAGCGATACAGTCGTCAAATCCAAGAGAACAAATGGAGCCCTCACGCCCCGCCTTATATAGGGGTCCGTTTTCTCCCTCTCTCTCCGCCAGGGCAGCAGGTGCAACCGCCACGTGCTTTGCAGCTGGGTCCGCCGCGTCGTAGTCAGAAATGAGTCATAGCCAAGGTTCTCCGCAGTTAGGCCAGGCCTCTCTCCCCTTCCGGAGCGCACGAACCCACACGCACACACACACACGTCCCGTTGACGTCACGGACGCGTTGAGACACGTTTTGGGCAGCCTTCGACAGGTGGGCGTCAGTCCTGAACACGTCGGGACTCGTTTCGGGACTCGTTTCCGCAGCTTTGAAACTCGGAAGAAGGTTGCCGAAGGTTCCATTCTTAACAGTAGTTATTCAATTTCTAAATACAAACATTATTTACCTAGAGGGTTGTGAAGCCCAATTCTCGGCCAAGTAATATAACACATGTGATTACTTCATTCTGGTCCGTATGGTCAGATCTTCTCTTTACAGAAATTTCTTTACACGCAAGTTACACGAGGACATCTCGAGTAAGGCATCTGTTGTAGTAAATGAGTCGGCACCCTCTCAAAACACTTTAGGGTGTAACATCAACGTGAACTTTGCTTTGATATGGCCTCTCCAATCTTCATTATCTTTCAATTCATTAATGCCTCAGACTGGGTTGCAAACTTTGCATCCCAGTCTTTTAATAATAACCAAGCTTCTTTCAAAACTGAAAATATGATAAGAAGTAGCGGGCTATTCCTACTAAGATTCTCGATAGTGCTGCATATTTATCAGACACACTAGTGCAGAGTAGGATCAATCT